>JAULAV010002230.1:0-25000 GCA_030789695.1 Scilla litardierei
ATTTCTCCAAGAGACGACCCGGAGACGCCAACCGGCCGAACCAAGCAAGCGGGTGAAGTTCTGAACCGTCGATGCTGAAGCGCGAAGCAGCTCACCTGATTGGTTGATGCTTCAACCGATCGGGTGACATCAATTTGTATATATAGTTGCCCTAGGTTGCTGAAAACGAGAGTTGTTATTTTTTCTGTCTTTTTCTTGTACGGTGACGGCTGAAATTTAAAGTTTTTGTTAGTCTTCTGATCGCTTTCAAACTTTGATATTATCTTTATAGCATTGCTAATACTTCATTTCAATCGCCTGATCATGATTTTTACGGTTGATTTTTGTTTAGATCGCTTTTTAGCTATGATTTGTGAGTAGTTCCCAAATCTAGGATTTTGGTGGAAACCCCTTCGTGGGTTCTCCCTAATGCGTCCATAGGACTAGGATTTCGATAGAGATTAGGAGTTTAGATGGTTACGCGGGGTGTTTCATTGTCATCGGCGGGAAAAAGACCGCCTTTGACCGTAGGGCCAAGGGGAATAAACTTGGCGGTTGACTCCCTAGCCACAGCTCACGCCCTTAGCGTAGACATTGAATCCTAGCACGTGAGAACGGCGAGATGAGATGTTGGGAGTTATCGTTGCGAGCTTAGTGCTCCTGGAGTCGGTCGGTGTTAATGGACATGGGAATGCCCATCGACCGAACCGGGTAGTCCGGCGTATCATCCTGGGCATCGACCTGGATATTGGGCCCGTGGGACGCTGATATCACTCTTAGAGACAACGTCTCACCACTAAACCCTAATTCCGATCATTTTTCTATCCGTAGGTTGTAATAGCGAGAACACATGATAGGGTGGAAACCAAAGTTCTAGGTTTCCTTTTATATTGTTTATCCTCCGTAATTACGTTCCGTGACAAACCATCGATCGTTCGGGCTAGCTCACCCATAGGGTGAACCGGTTCCTCTTAGATACAAGCAAAACAATGCCTCCCTGTGTTCGACCCCCAAGCCATACTACAACACCGTGCGCTTGCGGTATAAATATTTAAATCTGCTATCCCCAATCCAATTGCACTCTTATGCTTCAAAACTAGGGCACGTTAAGATACATGGAAGAATGATGTGTATGAACATATAAACGTGTAGGGGCATCTGCATGAGTATTTCTCATGTGTGGGTTTAAACGTTTTCATGAGTGTAGAGCATAAAAAGTGTCATTAGTGTGAAGTAGGAGATTTCCTACGTGAATGAGGGTTGGTGTACATATATGCATGACCTTCTTTTGGTTTCCACCCTTAGTAGGTTTCTTGTTGAAAGGAAGAGATTGTGAAGTGACAGCCTTCTTGGTAGATTTGCTACCAATAGTGTTTTTGACACCTCTTGTGGATGCACCTGAGGATGGCGTCACAAAACCTATAGTTACACCACTATATGAGGTGCGAGATTTGGATGCATTTGCTTCCACATAACCAAGTCCAACACGATGTGTGGCCGGAAATTGGTGAGCAAGCAATTCATCGAATTGCCCTTTCCCTTTATTAAGTCTCTTAACTTGGGAGGACATGAGCTCATATTTCTCCTTAAGAGAAGAAATATTGGTATCCAAGGTGGACACACATGTTTTGAGCTCATGCACTTGGGTTTTACGAGATCATTCTCAATACCAATTGTGTGTTATGTGAAGCTAGATCAATACTATCTTTAGGATAAGTTTGATCCAGTTGAGATTTGAGAGAATTCACCTCATTCCTCAAGATGTCATTTTGAGAAACCAAAGTGGTTTTCTCAAGTGTAAGTGTATCAACAATGGTATCATTGTTGATAATGCATGGCATGGATGATTTGCTAACATTAGATTTCTTTAAAATAGTATATCTAAGCATAAGAGTTGATACTTAGAAAATAATTCTTCGTTAGCAATACGAAGTTCATCCAGGGTTACCTCGGGTTCATCGATGTCCCTATCACTCTCATCGGAGAGTGGATCTTCTCAGGCCATGAAATACATATGTGCACTCTCACCATTTTCATCCTCTGATTCACTTGAGGAATCTCCGCTTGAATCATCGAACGTCCCAACAAGTCCTTTCTTCTTATCCTTCTTGTATTTGTTGGACTTGTGGTATTTTGGAGCTTTCCTCTTTTCTTTGTTTGTAAGCATTGGGCAATCCTTCTTGATGTGCCCCGGCTTGTTACACTTAAAACAAAGAGATGAGATATTGTTAGTGGAATCAAATTTATTTTTTGAAGAAAATTTACCTTTGCAAAAGAAGCGTTGAAACTTTTTTGCCATTTGTGCCATTTCTTCCAAGTCCATTTTGTTCTCGGATTCTTCACTATCGAAGGATGAAGAAGTAGCCTTGAATGCTAACGCTTTCTTCTTGGCCTCCGTTGGGTTCATCATTGCTCTAATCTTCAGTCGGTTCTCCCTTTTTACTTCGTAAGACATGAAAGTACCGATGAGATTCACCATGGTGTTAGTTCTTCATGTCATTGACCTCCTCAATGGCGATTGCTCTTCTTTCCCATTTCGAGGTCATTCTCAAGATTATCTTTCTCACCTTTTCTTCTTGGATGTAGACTTATCCAAGAGTTAAATCTTATTGGTGATGTTGGTGAAACGTCCGTACATCGTTGCAATGCTCTCATTATCCTGCATATGAAACATATCGAAATTTTGTATTGCAACATATAATTTAGACAATTTTACCTTGTTCATTCCCTCGTGGGTAACGACTAGATGGTTCCATGTTTGATATGCACTCTTACATGTGCATATCTTATTAAACTCATCCGGATCTAATGCACAATGAAGAGCGTTCATTGCCTTGGCGTTGTTCACTTCGGTGGACTTCTCGGAGGAAGTCCATTTGTCAAAATCCTATTCGGAGGGTTCAACTTATTACTTGTGGAGGGTTCTTCAAAGAGAAGCACTCATAAGAAACGTCTTCATCTGGCATTTCCAATAGCCGAAATTCGTGCCATTGAAACACGGAGGACAAACCGTTGATTGTCCTTCGAAAACGATAGACGCACCATCACCGTCATGATTGTTGTATGAAGGATGTGGAGGAACGTTATTGTTTTTAGATGCCATAGCTATAAACCAAAGCTTTGATACCAATTGTAAGGACCATGGCTATAAGGAAAACACTAGAAGGGGGGTTGAATAGTTTTTACAAAATTTAAACGATAGTTATACCAATTTAAATTCCTAACCAACAATAAATGTGGAATTATAAATAAACCCAAATTGAAACAATGCTAATAAAAAGTATGTTTCATGTGTTCGGATTACCCAAGTCAACTCCCGACTTGTTCCCGGTAATCCTACTTCCCTTCCACCCGGATACCATCGGATACTCAAGTTAGAACTCTAATTTGCGGTTTCCTTTAAACCCACTTGTAGCATCCCTACAAGTGAAATCGAAACACAATCAATGTCTTTAACTCCCATAACTTGGGAGCAAGCAAACCACTCTGACAAACCGAGAGTTAAACTACTATCGAAAGATATGAAATAATGAAATAGCAACACTTACAATCACCTATGCCTTGAAGTAGAACTTGAAGGAGCAAGTGTGTTGTGTGTTGAGGTCTCTTTCAAAAAGAGAGAAAAGCTCTTTTCCAATTGCATAGAGGATATTACTTTGATTCTAGTTTGGAGAGGAAGAGAGAATGAGATTGGAATTCTTGGGCTTTTGAATTTGAGAGCTTTGAAAAACTTGAAGTTGAAAGCTAGGGGTTTGGAGATGATCAAGAAGATGATTAACCCCTCAATGGAACAGCAGAAGCTCTCTATATAGCTTCCCCAAAAAACCCCCAAACGGAATTCCCTAAAACCCCTTTGAAATCCGTGGAGAAAAAGCCAATGGATAGAATTTACACAGTCGACAGTCGACTGGTGAAGAAAATACAGTCGACTGCTACATTGTGTCAGAGGGATGGAGAGAATTCAAACAGTAAACTACCACGTAGGACAGTCGATTGATGAAAAAAAGACAGGCACCTGTAAACCTAACAGGCGACTGTAAATCCTTCTATAGGCGACTGGCCCTAATAAAGGTAAGCTGAGAAACCTCAGAAAGTTTTGGGAAGACACGACAGGAGACTGGCGTGGAACACACAGCCGCCTGTGCCATGGGCAGGCGACTGTGAAACCAACATCAGTCGACTATCACTAATATGTGAAACTTTCCAGAGAGCAGAGTCTACAGTGGAATCATAGACATGCGACTGTTGAAGTATTGACAGTTGACTGTGCCTTTGAAAGGTGACTGTCAATCCAACATCAGTCGACTGGCCAAATAGAAAAGAAAGCGACCTTCGGGCAGGAGAGAGACATGCGACTGATTAACAAATCACAGGCGGCTGTAGCTTGGACATGCACATGTATTTTGTACATCAATCGCATGTATTGAGTTAAAGATAAAAGGCCCAAAAATCAAATGATAAAGTATGTGCATAACATGCGACTGTATAACAAATCACAGTCGACTGTTTTGAGACAGGCTCCTGTAAATCGTTCACCAGTTGCCTATTGAAATCCCAAAATGCACATGCTTGTGAAATGTGAATTGGAGTCTTAGGAAATGTGATCTAATTATTTCCTAGGACAGAAATAAAGATGTATGCGTGTTCCAACATATTTCTACTTCTAAGCTACATACTAGAAGAGAATAAAAATATTATATTTTGTAGAAGCCTCTCTTCTATCCAAAGTATGAGCTTGAAATCTTATAGGAGCTTCAATCATCATCTTTAATCACCCAATCCACTTTTCATGCTTTAATTGATCTTTGAGTGACATCCATTGCTAATTGATCTTCATGATATGCTTAGGAAATGGATTAACTGTAAATAGGGGATTAGTCACAAGTATTTATGTTTGCTCATCATTAACACCAAGTAGGGAGAAGTCCAATACTCAACAGAACCTGCACGGTGACAACAAAGCCTGGACTGGTTGCTCCTGCACACTCGCCATTATAAGTAACTCCAAAACCCCAAGTGTCTGTGATGTTACCATATTTGTAATCTATGAGTCATTTTCTAGATTAACATTTTTTTCAATCACGCATGACACTTGGTCTGATCGAGTCTTTTACGATACTGTTCCGGTTATGAAACTTTTCTAATTGTTCAAATGAAACACTTTGTTAACAAAAAGAAAGTTTTAGCATGCATTTATTACAGTTTGTAAACCCATAGGTAGGGTACGATGAGTTATCAATACGCCTTGTCGTGAAAGAAATGATACGAACAGCGGTAGCGATACCTGGGTTTACATGTATTACAAAGTGAGTTAGTTATACAAAATTACATATAAAAAGGATCCTTATATAATAATACATAACTTTAACTAAAAATAATTTACAATAACTTCTCTGCGTGTTTCTTTCTTCTTTCTTTTCTTTCCCTTCGTTCTTTTCTTTTCCCCTTTTTTGTTGCAGGTGAGAGGGGATTGGGGGCACGACAGTATGCAGCTTAGGGCACACGGCGGCAGATCCGGTGGGGGCGGTGCCCTGGGTGGCGGGCAGGGGTCTGGGAGATGGATGGAGCTATGGCGGGGCGGAGGCACACAAGGGCGGAGCAGCGCTGAGGTGTGTGGGCATGCGGGCTGAGCGACGGTCTGGTGGAGCACACGCAGGCGTACGGGGGCCTTGGGCCGTGCGTCGGCCTTGGGTAGTGGTGCACACAGGCGGCAGCCTGTGGTTAGGAGGAGGGGGAAGGGGATTGATGGTTTCATATTGGATTCAACTTTTGATTCTGATTTTTTTTGTGTTTGATTTTTTTGGGTTGATTGATTGATGAAGGGGGAGGATGATGAACAGTAGAGGGGATGAAGATTGGGATGCCAAAGGAAGTGGAGGGGCTTCGTCTGCAGGCAAGATGGAGAGGGTCCCTAAATAGAGTAGGATGAAAAAAAGTTGAGATCCGAATTTTTCGGATCTCATCTGCCAACGGGAGGTGATTAAAGGGGTGTGGGGTTGGTTAATTGAATTAGGGTTAGGGTAATTAATTTAAAGGTAATTGTTTAAGCTATGTGAAAAATTCCAAAAAAAGATATGTGCTCGCCTTGACGCGTTGAAGCAAAGAACACTCGGACTACTGAAGTAAAATACAGTCACACACACAATCAAACACGCCTAAAATATAGGTCGTTACATCCTACCCCCCTTAGAATAATTCCGTCCTCGGAATTCTTTATAGGGCAGGGAAAAGGTAGGGGTAACATCCTCGCATCTTGTCCTCTCGCTCCAAGGCAGATTCTGCTGGCGAGTCACGATGCCACATCACCCTGACTAGATCAATAGTCATGTTCTTGAAGACTTTTTGGTGTCGATCTAGGATCTTCACAGGTTACTGCTCGTATGTCAAGTCTCGACGAACTGCGATCTCTGAGTTGTCCACGACATGACTAGGGTCGCTCACATAGCGATGCAACTGCGAGGTGTGGAACACATTGTGCACTCCCTCCAAGGCAGGGGGTAGTGCAAGCTTGTATTCCACCTCTACAACTCTCTCCAGAATATCGAAAGGCCCAATGAATCGAGGACTATGCTTTCCTCTTCGACCAAAACGAATAAATCCTTGGTTGGGCGAGATCTTCAGAAATATATGATCATCGGGCCGAAACTCCAGGTGTTGACATTTTGCATCTGCCCAATGCTTGTACCTGTCATGAGCCAGCTGCAGCCTCTCTTTGATGGTCCGAACTACATCCACAGCTTCTGTGATTAACTCAGGACCAACCAACTTTCGATCTACTACACCATCCCAGCTCAAGGGGGATCGGCACTTCCTCCCATACAGTGTCATAAAAGGGACCATGCCAATGCTAGACTAGTAGCTATAGTTGTATGCAAACTCCACCAAATAGAGATGGTCTTCCCATGATCCTTTGAAGTCCAGCGTACAGGCCGATAGCATGTCTTCAAGTACGCTCTGACTGACCATCTGTCTGTGGATGGTAAGCAGTACTAAAGCTCAAGTGGGTTTCCAAGCTCTCCTGAAGGCTACTCCAGAAACGAGATGTGAACCTGGTGTCTCTGTCTGAGACAATGCTGATAGGAACTCCATGCAGCTTCACAATCTCATCCATGTACTTCTTGGCCAACACTTCTGTAGATTGGCCTACTCTGAAAGGAATGAAGTGTGATGTCTTGGTCAATCGATCTACGATCACCTAGACTGCGTCATTCTGCTTTGTACCCTTGGGGAGTCCAGTCACGAAGTCCATCGTAACGTGCTGCCACTTTCACTCCAAAATGGGTAAGGGCTGTAATAAGCCGACAGTCCTCTGATGTTTAGACTTCACCTGTTGGCACACAATACACTTCACCATGCTCCATGTGATGCTTCTCTTCATGCCATACCACCAGTAATGCTGTTGCAGATCCTGATACATCTTGGTACCTCCAGAATATACAGAGTATGGAGAACTGTAAGCTTCCTCCAACAGCCCTCTCTAATGGCACCAGACGGTACATAGATCATGTCCTCAAATCTCAAGGATCCATCTGCATGAATCTAAAATTCTGGCCTCTGGCATGCTATTACCAGGTCTTTGATTTTCTGCAGCTTCTCATCGTCCATCTGAGTAGTCTTGATCCTCTCCATCAATATCAACTGGATGTGCATGCCCATCAAAGATGCAGTCATCCCTGGTAAAATCACTTCTATACCCATGTCCAGAATCTCTTGCTGCAACCTCCACTGAGTCTTAAGCATCATCACCACTAGTAGACGACTTAACACATTAGGTACAACATTAACCTTCCCAGGATGGTACTGAAGGTCAATATCATAATCTACCATGAGCTCGACCCATCGTCTCTGACGTATGTTGAGCTCCTTCTGAGTGAAGAGATACTTCAGAATATTATGATCTGAGAACACCTTCACGTGCTCCCCTAATAAGAAGTGCCTCCAAATCTTCAATGCAACAATCACTGCTGCCAACTCAAGATCATGAGTGGGGTAGTTCTTCACATGGATCTTCAACTGCCTGGATGCATATGCTATAAATCGACCGTGCTGATGTAGCACACATCCAAGTCCCTTGCTAGCTGCATCACAGAAGCTTCAAATCCTCATGATCGGTCTAGAATGATCAAAAGGGTGCAGTCGTCAACCTCTTCTTCAGTTCCTGGAAAGCATCCTCACATGCTTTCGACCAAACAAACACTACATCCTTTCTCATCAATCGCGTCATGGCTCCTGCGATCTTCAAGAAGTCTTTGATAAACCTCCGATAGTAGCCAGCAAGTCCCAAGAAACTACAAATCTTGGTCACCATTCGGGGGACTGGCCAGTTTTGAACCGCTGCTACTTTTTTAGGATCGACAACGATCCCTTCTCCTGACACCATGTGGCCTAGAGACGCCACCTTATTCAGCCTGAACACGCACTGACTAAGTTTGGTATAAAGCCGATGTCTTCTCAGGGCCTCGAGAACCTTCCTGAGATGTTCTGCATGCTCCACCGCATTCTTCGAGTAGATGAGAATGCCATCGATGTAGACGACTATAAACTTGTCCAAGTATTCATACACTACTTGGGTCATAAGACTCATAAATACCGTGGGTGCATTGGTCACACCAAACGACATTACTATGTACTCATAATTCCTGTATCTGGTTCTGAATGCAGTCTTGGGATGATCTTTGACTTTCACCTTCACTTGATGGTACCCTATCCTCAGATACAGCTTCAAATAGGCGCTTGACCCACCGAGCTGGTCGAAAAGATTGTCAATGTGCAGGTATTCAACGCACATACGTAGCGATCCGTCTTCTTCTTCACTGGAAATATAGAAGATCCCCAGGGAGATACACTGAGTCGTATCCATCCCTTCTTCAGTAGCTCATCTAGTTGGGCCCGCAATTCTTCTAGCTCAGATGGTGCTAAATGATATAGTCCCTTTGACATCGGTTGGGCTCCTGGCATTAGTTCGATGGAAAATTTGAGGGTGTGATCCGGAGGTAAACCTGTAAGGTCGTCTGGAAACACATCCATGAACTCTCGAACCACCTCTTGTATATCTGGCTCAGCTTCCATTGCGGCTGCTACTGCTTTGGCCGACCTGGCTCTGTATTTCATCGGAACTACAGATCTGCTTCCACTAATGAACTCGAACTTTGGATGATCAGGAACATCGAAGGCTACCCTCCTTCGACAACAGTCAATGGTGGTATGGAAATTTCCCAACAAATCCATCCTCAATACATCATCAAAGTTTGGGATATCTATCATCATGAAGTCAGTAAATAACGCTCGTCCACAAATCACCACGGGGCATTAAGGATACCCACTGGTTGCCTTTATCACTACACCACCTGTGTTAACGTTCCAACCGGTAGTTAAAGTTTTGATAGGAATGGTGTGGGTTCGAACGAATTTAATCTCCAGAAAGCAGTGGGATGCTCCTGAGTCGAACAAGGAGTGGGCGGGATTCCCAGCTACTAGTACGACACCTAGGTTACAAACACTAATCTAAGCAACCAATGCTAACGAAAGAAATGATTCACTAACTATGCTAGAAATATACCTGTGATCACTTGACCGGTAGCATCGGCCTCTTCGACGGTCATGGTGTAAGACTGGCATTTCGGTGGTGGTTGCTGCATTGCTTGCTGAAACACCCTCTGTTGTGGAGGTAGGGGTGGACGCTGTGGAGCGTTCCCTGTCGATGCAGCACGGGGAGCTGGTGCTTGAGCACGCGGCTTATAATGTAGGTAATCTCTAGCCATGTCTCCTGATACTCCCACAGACCAGATAAACGTCTAAAAGACTTCGACACTCAGACTTGATGTGTCCAGGATTCCCATAAAAGTGGCAGACCGGGAGGGTCTGCTGTTGTTGCCCTGGTTTCTTAAACTGAGTCTGTTGAACAGGGCGGTGCATCGGGGCCATCTGCTCGACTCAGTATGGGTCGGCGGGGGCCTCACAGAAGCTGCCAGTTTAAGCTCTTCCTCCGCTTTCTTCTCGACCATCTCATGGTTACGGTCAATGGTCAGAACTGCAGCATGTGTGGTCGGACTACCAGTGACTAACTTCCTTCGAATCTCAATGTTAAGCCACTGCTGAAAGTGCTGGGCTCGAGTCAATGCATCTGCAACCATCTTCGGGGCAAACTTGCTTAGCCTGGAAAACTCAGCGTCATACTGGTCTACAGTCATCGAGCCCTGCTTAACGTTGTTGATCTTCTTCCTCATCATAATCTTTGCCTGTGGCAAAAAGTACTGGGCGTTGAATGTACTGGTGAAGACATCCTACGTAATTGGCAATCCCAAGCGGTCTTCTACCGCATGCCACCAGTCTTGAGCACCATCAGTCAGTTGCCTCTGGCGGTAGCCACCTATGCTTCTTCTCCAATCTGAGATGCTCTCAGATCATCAGTGATGCTCCTGATCCATTCCTCTACTTGGAGATGGTTCTCGGTCCCAGCGAAGGTATTCGCGCTCATCGCTCGAAAGTGATAAGCACTCAGGTTAGCTTTCAACTCTCTAAGAAAAGCATGTCCCAGCTGCTGTTGAAGGGAAAAAAATACTACGCATGAAATCTGCTGCAGTTAATGGTGTAGTCGGGAGTGCCGTCATGTCTGTTCCTTTGTTGGCTCCATTACCAGCATCATTCTGGTTGGGACCCCCAATTAGGTTATTGGTCCCGGATCCAAAAGCACTATCCTTGCTTGCTGAAGTGTTCCTTTCCATTACTTACCTGCGTTTCATAAGGTTTGATCAGTTCCATTGAGTATTTTATACGGTACATTCTGAACTTCATATACTGTTCATATGGTATTTAACAAGGACAAGCATGGGCCACCAAACTTGTAACGACCCACTCTCGGGGCTCGTTACTATTCGGTACATGCACAGGTCCTACTAGGGACCAATGAAGTCAATACAGGCTCTCTTGCAGAAATATGCCAAATACTCATACATGAAAATAAAATACAACCTTATAACAAACCAGCATCGTACAAAAAAGGAAATACAGCCCGAATACAAATACACACCAAGCCACACTCTGGAAAATAAAAGCATAAGATAACATAACCCTCTCACACTCACTCTCAATAACCTGCGTCCTCATTGTCACGACCCGCTTCCCTAAAATGGAGGCGAGACGTGAAAAGGTCCGCACAAGAGTGGAGCTGTGAAGCCCCAAACCTGATAAGCGTAAATAAAACATAAGCAGGTCCCTGTAACCACAACGGAACAACAATAATAATACAAGGAGAGACTGAAATAAAATCTCACATCTCAAATATTGTCCAACATGAAAATAAGTCCAACATCCAGAAAAGCCACCAGGCTAAAAGAAAAGAGTCTAAAGGCCCAGAACAAGGCCAACCAAAGCAACAACATAACAAAGTATAGGTGCTATGCACCGATAAAAAAACAACTGTCTAACAAAAGTAAAACACAACGAAGACACTAGGACTGGTCCCCAGTGTCCACGTACTCCCTGTCAAACACAGGCTCGGGCTCGGCGTCAGCAAACACCTCGTCCTCAACAAGGTACTCAGGCTCAGGATCTAACATGTGTCACCCAAAAGAGTAAAGGGGCACATGTCAGCAAGTCTAAAAGACTTGGGCAAGGAAACTGAAAGTAAGGCAACTAGCAACCTAGCAGTTTAGTATGCATGACATGGCAGTTATAGCATGAGTGCACAATTGAAACATGGCAAGACAATTTGTACAAGGGAACAATCATCGGGACAAGACAAGAGTAGCCAAGCTACTATCAATATCAATCAATTCACTATTCACGTTGTTTGTAGTTATTTACGCCTTACAGCTGAATGGTTTCACATTCGCTGATTGGCCGCTTAACAACTACCCCAAACCCAGAGTTTACGCCTTACCACTACAGTTGCTGATCGGGCAGACTCCCAGTTGATTGGTCGCTTAACTCTTACCCCCAATACCCACACGAAATGGAGCCAAGGTCCCCGCACAATGAGCTCATCTAGTGAGCCTGGGGTTGCCCCGCACAATGAGCTCGCATTCTTAAACATTTGGCGTAGGGGTGCACCTAGCCGGAAACACGCAATTCGGGCATTGGCTATCAACCAACACATGGCCCGCTTCTGTAACACGAGCCAGGAACACAAGCATTGTAGCGAAGCTACGCAATCACAGAAACACTTAAGGAATGCAATGACATGACAATTAATTTGCGTACCGTTAATGGAAAGTAAACATGACATGGTAATTGTGCAACATGCTAAATGTCGGAACTAGCTTCGTTGTCAAGCTAGTTCCCCAATTTGCGCCTAGGCGAGTATCATTTCGTCGCCTAGCCTCTTTTATGCCTACAACAAGCAAATGGCCTAAAACATGGCCTAAACCCTAAGTGGCAAGTTTCACTTGCCTAGCACCGGGGATGACGACCACTTCGTCACACGGATGCCAATCTATGGGGAAAATCGTTGTTATGGGGGAAACAAACACCAAACAACATGAAATTTATTAGGGTTTCATAAAATTATAAATAGGTCATAAAAACAACGGTAGATCGATTTCTTACCGAGAGGAGGCGGAAGAAATACTCCGGGGAACCCTAGGATCAGATCTGGAAGCAAATGGAGAAGTTTGGGGAAACTAGGGTTTTGGGGGATTTGGGGATTTTGATGGATTTGGTGAGATTTTGGGGAAGATGAGAGGTAGATAGAGTGGATGGATGGGTTGGATGATGGATTTAGGGCTTGGAATGAAGGATTGAAGCTTGGAGGAAGATGGGAACTCAAGGGGGGAAGATTTTAGGGTTTTGGGTCGTGTTGGGGAAGAAGAAAACGTTTGGGTTGGGTTTAAATAGGTTGGGCTGGCGGATGCCCAGAAATTAGGGTTTCAACACTGATTAGTCGGTCAAAGAGCAACCACTGACCGACTAGTTTGACAACTAGTCGGTCGGTCGACCAACGCAGACCGACTAAGTGTAAACAGTAACTTCTGAACGAAAATAGGATTTAGAATTAGTCGGTCCATGAACAAATACTGACCGACTAGTTTTGCATCTAGTCGGTCGATGAACGTTCTTAGACCGACTAAGAGTGAACAGTATTGATACTAAAATTTAGATGATGTGTTAGTCGGTTAAAGAAGCATTGCCGACCGACTAGTTTGCAACCTAGTCGGTCATCCAACGTTCTCAGACCGACTAACGATAAACAGTAGCTCCTGATAAATTTAGAAAGCTAACTAGTCGGTCCAAGAAGGATTACCGACCGACTGGATCGTCATCTAGTCGGTCGGTGCCCCTTCTTATACCGGCTAATGAGCACAAAAAGTTCCGATACGGAGTGCGGGGCCCCGGTATCGATTCCTAAGACTCCTAGGCTTGATCTAATAGTAAGATACGACCGTTATGAAGTCCGTCACGAGTGACATCCTTTGAAATCGACGATCCTAAGGAAGAAACGAGAAAATACGACGAATCGATCGAAAATGAAAGCTACAGAGACGAAAACCACACATGAGGAGAAAATCCATCAAAACAAATACTATATTACATTAAATCCAGATACATGAAAAGCAGTTGTTACACTCATGGTCAAACCCAACTGCGAGCTCGGCGTCTGCTAATTCAGGTGTCACATTGTCCACCTGTGAGTTAACTGGCGGGTCCACCATAAAAAGAAGGGTCGCCAGGATCAGACGTAACTCAAGGTATCTCTAGCATGGAAATTAAAACAATTTGCAAGTTTTGCAATCTAAAGAGACGAGAATTAAAAGTGCATACAATAATGGTATGGAAATAGAGCAGCAACGTAGCTTTGCAGATTTACAACTTTCACAATTTATCAGTAATTAAATGAAAACATTGTTAAAGATAACAAGATTACGAGAGTATAATTGTAATGAACCTAGATTGTGACTTATAATACAGAGTACAGTGAGCAACCAAGAGTCAATCTCATACCACACATGCACTACCCGGGTTAAACCAAAACTATGAATACCAAGCATGCAATACTGTTCAAGAATCTGTGATCAAGTCTGTGAATTTGTCACCAGCTGACTTTGAATGGGTTGCTAGAACCTATTCGGTGACAACAAAGCCTGGACTGGTCGTTTTCGAACACTCGCCATTATAAGTTACCCCAAAACCCCAAGTGTCTGTGATGTTACCATATTTGTAATATACGAGTCATTTTCTATATTAACATTCTTTTCAATCAAGCATGACACTTGGTCCGATCGAGTCTTTTACGATACTGTTCAGGTTATCAAATTTTTCTAATTGTTCAAATGGAACACTTTGCTAATGAAAAGAAAGTTTTAGATTGCATTTATTATAGTTTTTAAACACATAGTTAGGGTACAATGAGTTACCGATACGCCGTGTCGTGAAAGACGTGGTTCGATTAGTGGTAGCGATACCTGGGTTAACGTGTATTACAAAGTAAGTTAGTTATACAAACTTACATATAACAAGGATCCGTATACACTACTACATAACTTTAACTGAAAATAATTTATCATAACTTAATCATAAATATAAAACTAACTTTACATATTAATAGTTTATACTAAAATATAACTATAAACATATCAACTAACAACAAGCTATCCGGTCATGTCAACTACTACTAACACTCAGCTCACATTTTAAAACATTAAGCTCAACTATCATTATAAACAACAATTTGGGAAACAAGTTAAAAACATCATTAAGCTTATGAATATTAAACTAATTATCATGCATGTTGGTCTAAGTGTGTTTGTACTTATTCTAATAAGTAGGGAATTGTGAGGTGAGGAACTACTCTAATTATATTAACAAATAACAATGTTTTGTTACAATGATAGTTTGTTAACCACGGATGTCCATATGTTAGTATGTTACCATGATGACCAGTGAGTTTCATTAAAAAAACCTAATCATGATCTGTAGTGATGTACAAGAAACATGTTGTGTAATGCATTATGCAATGAGCTTCTTTCGTCATACCTATAACTTATAACTAATATATATAATTTTATAACTTAAATCCCTCACCTTTCTTTCTCACTTTTCAGCATGTCTCTTTCTTTTCTTTCCTTTCGTTCTTTTCTTTCCCCCTTTTTTTGCAGGTGAGAGGGGATGAGGTGGGCATGGCGGTATGCAGATAGGGGGTGCATGGCGGTAGATCTGATGGGGGCGACGCCCTGGGCGACGGGCGGAGGTCTGGGCGACTGGCAGGGCGAAGGCACGCAAGGGTGGATCAGTGCAGGGCCATGCGGGCATGCGGGCTGGGCGGCGGCCAGGTGGAGCACGCGCAGGCGTGCGGGGGCCTTCAGCGGAGGCACTTGCGGCGGCCTTCAGTAGTGGCACACACAGGCGGCAGCCTATGGTTAGGAGGAGGGGGAAGGTGATTGATGGCTTCAAATTGGATTCCACTTTCGATTCTGATTTTTTTTTGTGTTTGAATTTTTTTCGGTTGATTAATTGATGAAGGGTGGAGGATGATGAATGGGAGAGGGGATGAAGATTGTGATGCCAAAGGAAGAGGATGGGCTTTGTCTGCAGGCAAGATGGAGATGGTCCCTAAATAGAGTAGTTTGAAAAAAAGTTGAGATCTGAATTCTTCGGACCTCATCTGCCAAAGGGAGGCGATAAAAGGGGTGTGGGATTGGTTAATTAAATGAGGGTTATGGTAATCAGTTTAAGGGTAATTGTTTAAGCTATGTGAAAAATTCCAAAAACAGAGACGTGCTCGCCTCGTCGTGTAGAATTAAAGAACACTTGGACGAGAAACACTCGGACTACTGAAGTAAAATACAATCACACACGCAATCAAACACGCCTAAAATACAGGTCGTTACAAATTCTCAGTCACCTGTATGGAGACAAGCGCCTGCATTTTGTTCTTCAGTCACCTGTTGAAAATCCAGAATGCATAGTAAAAGGAATGAAGAGTTGGATTTCTAGGAAATGATTTCTACTGACATCCTAGGCTAGATAAAGTGAAGTGTGAGAGCTCCAAGATAGTTCTACTACAAGGCTACATTCTAATTAAAAAAAATAAAAGCATAAAAAGATTTACATTAAATTTTGCTTCTCTTCTTTCTTTTGAATGGCCATGAAGTCTTTGAATATTCATTCTTCAACTTGATCATCCAATCTTCAATTCATTGATCTTTGATTGATCTTGATAGTCATCCATAGCTATTTGATCTTCATGATTAGCTTAGGCAATGGATTAACTGCATGGAGGGGATTAGTCACAAGTATTTATGTTTGCTCATCATCAAAACCAAGTAGGGAGAAGTCTAATACTTAACACTACTCGGTCAGAGTAGCTTGGTGACGTTGGTGGTCGAAGGGAAGGGTCGGATCGAGTCGAGCGATTGAGGAAGAAGGGGGGCTTGGTTGAGGTGTTGGCTGGAAATGTGAGGGAAGTGAAATAAAAGGGCTAAGGCTTATATATAGGCATGAGTCGAGTTGAGTTAGTCGACCGAGCTAACTTCGAAATGTTGTGGCCCCCTCTTGATAAGTTAGTTGCTCGATCGAGTTACCTAATTCGCTCGATCGAGCTAATATTAGAGCAGAGTGGGGTTTTGCGGTCATCTGTAGGCTTCTCTACCGAGAAAATTAGCCTACTCGGTCGAGCTAAGTATACTGTAGAATGCCATTTTTCGATTCTTCTGCAGGCGCCTGAGCTCGATCGAGTAGCTTACTTCACTCGGTCGAGCTAATGTAATTTCAGAACGTTGTTTTTAGCCCTTTCTGCATGAATCTGAGCTCGACCGAGCGGCAATGCCCTCAGTCGAGTAGGCCTCCTTCTTCTCCAATGTTAGAGCATGCTCCTTTCTTTTCTCCTTTCGACTCCTCCTTCTTTTCTTCGTCGTTTGGGATGCTCCCCTCATTGATCACCTGCATATGAACATACACGTCAGAAATTTTTATATTTTTATATTTTAAATATTTTTAGATGAAATAGAAACGTCTTTATTGAGTTTTTTTAAAAGAAACTGAAAACTAAGAAGGAAATAAAAACTAAAACTAAAAATATTAGGGTTGCCTCGCTATCAGCGCTTGTTTAACGTCATAAGTTCTAATCCTCTAGATCTTCACATAAAGGAGCAACATGTGGCGAGGATATGAGTTTCTCTACCGTCAATTGGCTCACCTTATACATAAGACTTTAGTTGTTGCATGTTCACTTTGAATCTTCTATTCTTCCCTTCAATTTCTATTGCTCCACCGGGAGATATATTCGTTATCTTGAAAGGACCGGACCGTCTAGATTTCAACTTCCTGGGGAAGATTCGTGAACTTGAGTTGTAAATAAGCACAAGGTCACCAACGTCGAGGCGCTTCAACGTGATTTTCCTGTCGTGATAAGCCTTGGTTCTCTCCTTATAGATCTTTGCGTTCTCATAAGCATGTTGTCGAATCTCTTCAAGCTCATTGATGTCCAAGAAACATCTCATGGTTGTGCTCTAACTCAACCGACAGATGACATGCTTTCCCATATACTAGTTGTAAGGAGTGGTGCCAATGGGGGTCTTGAAAGCCATGCGGTATGCCCAAAGTACGTCGCTCAATTTTTGAGACCAATCATTCCTAGTTCCGCTCACCGTTTTCTCTAAGATGCTCTTGATCTCCATGTTGGAGATTTCAACTTGGCCACTTGTTTGTGGATGATAAGATAGGCCAATTTGGTGATGGACTCCATATTTCTTGAGCAATGCCTCAAATTTCTTCTTGATAAAGTGACTCCCTACGTCACTTAGTTCTTGGCACTCCGAAATGGGGAAAAATCGTATGCTTGAAAAACTTGGCTACCACCTTCCCGTCATTTGTTGGGGTGGATATGACTTTCACCCACTTCGAAACATAATCAAATGTCACCAAAATATATTTGTTCCCGTGGCTCGACAGAAAGGGGCCCATAAAGTCAATCCCACAGCAGTCAAATAGCTTGATCTCTAGAATGTTATTTAGATGTATCTCATTCTTCCTCGTAATGTTGCCCGTTCTTTGACACCTGTCACAAGCTTTGATGAAGTCGTGTGTGTCCTTGAAGATGGTGGACCAATACAATCCACATTGGAGAATCTTTGACGTGGTCTTAGTGACTTCTGCATGCCCGCCGCAAGGTTGGTCGTGGCAATGTGAGATAATATATCTAGGTTCATCCTTCGGGATGCAACGTGTGATAATTCCATTGGTGCATGTTTTAAATAAATATGGATCATCCCAGAAGTAGTGTTTGTCATCACGGAGGAATTTCCTCCGTTGGTAGGTCACCATCCCAAGAGGCAATATGTTGTTCACCAAGTAATTCACTATATCGGGATACCAAGGTGTTCAGAAGGGGCCGCCGTGAATAACTGGTCTCTGGTGAATGAGTCATGAGTGGGTAATTCATCATCTCCATGCTTATAAATTAACCTTAATAGATGATCTGCCACTACATTTTTTGCCCTCACTACTAAAAAAGACATTTGATAGTACATGTTAGACCGCGCTTGCCAATTATAAGTGATGTTTATTAGAGGCACAGATAATAGACATCGCTTCTTTCTACAAGCATAGTTAAAGGTCGGAAAATAGACAACGCTTCTTTCTGCAAGCACTGTTAAAGGTCAGATAATAGACAACGCTTCTTTCTACAAACGCTGTTTATTAGAGGCACATATAATTGACATCGCTTCTTTCTGTAAGCGCTGTTAAAGGTCAGATAATAGACAACGCTTCTTTCTGTAAGCGCTGTTAAAGGTCATGTAATAGACAACGCTTCTTTCTGCAAACGCTGTTAAAGGTTAGGTAATAGACAACGCTTCTTAGATAGCGCTTCTTTTTACAAAGCGTTGTTAAACGGTTTTGTTTTAATAGAAATGGTTAGTATATCATAATTATTTAAATAAATAATAATAAATTTTTTATCGTACAAGAAATAGGTATTTGATGTTATTAAAATTCTATTTGAAACCTTATTATCTATTAAATGGATAAATAATTAAACAAATTCCAAGTAGCAACAACAAATTCCTAACGAATGTGGAATTTTCCAAACTCCTTGGGCTTGTTAGCCTTTTATTTTCTCAGCATGATAGTGGGATCCGCACCCGCATTTTTTCAAGACGGACCATCATTTTTATCTTCGCTTATTCCCCCCTAAAGACCCGATTTTTTATTTTCTCCAAAATCAGATGGCAAACTGAAATCTGTTGTAATTTTGGGGATACGATCTCTGAAGTGTCAATATTTGTGCCCATCGTAATTCATACTTTTGAGTTTGCAAAGCGATGATAGAATCTAGGGGTTGAATTGCAAACTGGAGCCCGCGTCAATCAAAAGACGAGAACAAGATTACAACAAAGCAGGTGCTTTTTTCAACCTTTAATCATTCAATTCTTTTCCTCTAAAATTATGTTGATCCATTTATAATTCTGTGAATTATTGATTATGTTCTGAAGTCCAAATTGCTTGATGACTTTTGACATAGTTCGCTTGATATCTTGATACATCTTTTTTTGGGTACATTGGGGCTTAATTTAGTTGGCAATTTTAGCATCAGTGATCAATTCATATATTAGGTATGCCAATGTTTAGCCCAGAAACATGCCTTCCATTGTTGTGGTTGTTCATGCATGTCTTCTGGTGTCAAGGTGGCCAATGCTAGCACAGAACAAGCCGCATGTTGATGTCTGTGATTTTTCAGCGTCATTTATGGGCTTTCTTTGATTTCTCAAAATAAGAGAGTTTCGGGGCAATTTATTAATGGATAATAAAATTTTATTGTTGTACACCATTGCAAGTGAATGTGTATGTTTTAGATGTACATATACAAGATCTGCGACACATCAATCAATATGCTCATAATACCATCCGAATATAAGATTTTTTTGGTATAACATTGTTCTAGTATATACAAATAATTCGGGGACATGTATGCATATGGAATTTAATCATGAAAATATTTTACCATTATTCGTCGTATTTATGTATATTGCTCTTGCTATCCTTTTATATATTTCCCCCACTCCTTGTCCTTTCTTTTTCTATACCTTTCCTTTAACAGGAGCGTTTCTGCGTGTTCTTAAAACAGAAAGTTCCAAATATTTTTAATGCTATTTATGTTCTCTCTAGAGGCATGTTGTTGAAATGGATCATTCTATTAGTATTCAGCGCCTTGCGTATCAAAATCCCAATGGCAGAGAAGCAAGTTAAGTGCTCTGGGCACCTCGTTTTTCCCCTCAACGATTTTTCTCCACATTTTGGTGCAACTGCTAATTGATTTTTTTCCCTTCGTTTTGCATGGCGCCAATCAAATCATGATCAGAATTACGAGTTTTCGATCGAGGAAGTGCATCTCACGATTTCGCCCACCGATGATCTGAACCTGCCTGTCTTCACATTTCGTATGTGGGTTCTTGGCCTTAGCACCTGCTACATATTCAAAAAATTTAAGTCGTGTAGACAGAAGGCTTCGAGCATTCATGTGATTGTCATCTTTTTCCATTTTACACCGAAGCTTTAGTTTCATTCTCTTCATAATCTTTCGCGATCATTCTATACATTTCTTGCAGATTATGGTTGAAGCTACTCGTTGGCCACTCAAGCGGAATTCTATGACTCTGCCTCCATGGAGATCCTTGCCTTATCTTCAGGCAAAGTGGCATTCCCCATATGCGAGGAAATGTGACCCAGAGGGGGATGAAGCTAACCATGGCGGCGGCGTCAACAATTTTTTAGAGCACCACCAGTGCATTGAAATATCTAAAGAGGCTGAAGATGTCTCTTAAGGCACAATTGACGTTGAGTGCTTAATCAGTCAGTCTGTCTGTCTCTAGTGACAAGAAATGTAACAAGAGGCAAAGAATGAAGTTTGACTCCTCAATAGCAAACAGAATTAATATTTTTTCATATGTTTCTTTTTGTGGGGGTTGTCCAGAGGGGTTGACTTGTACTTGTACCTTTTTTATCAATGCACATGGTCTAATTTTTGTGATTGTTGAATAAAAGCATGTTAATTTGATTGTTTCTTGTAATTTAATGTTATTGGTAGTTTATTGGAGCATTTTGAACATTAAATGGATCTATTTAAATTTGAAATGTAGGGAGAAACAATAAAATGAATTGAAAATTTTAGAATTTTTTTAAACATAGATAGCACTTATTTGGGACAAAACAAGCACAGTCTAAGGTCTCAGATAGACAGTGCCTCTTTAGTACAAGCGTTGTTTAAGGTTCACCAAAGACAGCCCTTGTACTAAACAAGCGCTGTCTAAAGTCCCAGATAGACATCACTTGTTCAGTACAAGTGATGTCTATGTTGGACCTTTAACAGTGCTTGTACTAAAGAAGTCTCTCTATTTGTGACCTTAGACAGTGCTTGTACTAAACAAGTGATGTCTAAGGTCTCATATAGATAGCGCTTATTTAGTACAAGTGTTGTCTATGGTGGACCTTTAACAGTGCGTGTACTAAAGAATCGCTGTCTATTGGGAGACAGCACTCGTAAAGCGCTATTAAAAACAGCCCTCCTTTAGTAGTGGCGAGATAGACAGGAAACAAAAGTGCTGTTAAAGACCTTATATTAGCATTGTTAAAGGTCCCTTTTGTCGTAATGTCTTCTTGTCCTTGATCTCTATATCAAACTCCTGAAGGAGGAGGATCCATCGTATCAGTCGTGGCTTTGCATCCTTATTACTCAACTGATACTTCAAGTCTGCAGGATCTGTGTGTATGATGACTTTAGATCCCAAGAGGTAAGATCAGAATTTCTCGATGGAATACACCGCTGCTAACAACTCTTTCTCTGTCGTGGTGTAATTCTTTTGAGCATCATCCAAAGTCTTGCTGGCATAATACATGGTATGAAGCTTCCCCTCTTTTCTTTGGCCTAGCATGACCCCAACTGCTTGATCACTAGCATTACACATCAAATCAAACAGTAGATTCCAATCCAGAGGTTGTATAATAGGAGCTGAAATAAGAGTCTCTTTTGCAAACAAGTATCAGAAAACACAAAAGGAGTGTCCTTCACAAGAACTTCGGTAAGGGGACGTGCAATACTAGAAAAGTCATTGATAAAGCGACGGTAGAACCCCGCATGACAAGAAACCCACGGATGCATTTAACATTGGTAGGAGGCAGTAGATCTTTGATGACTTCTACTTTGGCTTTATCATCCGCAATTCCCTTAGCAGAAACAACATGGCCAAGAACTACTCTCTCTGTTACTATAAAATGGCACTTTTCCCAATTTAATTTCAACTTATTGTCATGGCATTTCTCTAGGAGTTAGGTCAAGGTTGCTAGGCAAGCGTCAAAATCGGTGCCATAAAAAGAAAATTCATCCATGAAAACTTCCATTATATTTTTAATGAAGTCCGAGAAAATAGATGTCATGCACCTTTCAAATGTTGCAGGTGCGTTACATAATCCAAATGGCATTCTTCGGTATGCGAATGTGCCATAAGGGCATGTAAACATTGTCTTTTCTTGATACTCATGAAGTAATGGAATTTGGAAGAATCCGAAATACCCGTCTAGGTAACAGAAATATTTGTGCTCGGTAAGTCGCTCAAGCATCTGGTCAATAAATGGGAGGGGGAAGTGATCTTTTCTGGTGGCGTTGTTTAGTTTCCTATAGTCAATGCACATCCGCCAACAAGTGACAGTTCTAGTGGATATCAACGCATTCTTATCGTTCCTCACAACGGTCATTCCCTCTTCCTTGGGGATGACCTAAATAGGACTAACCCATTTACTGTCGAAAATGGGATAGATGATGGCGGCTTCAAATAATTTTAGGACATCCTTTTTTACTATTTCTTTAATGTTAGGGTTTAACCTCATTTAAGGCTCAATAGAAGTAGATTCGTTATCCTCAAGGTGGATCCTATGGGTGCATAGAGTTTCACTAATGCCCTTGAGATCGGCAATGCTATGCCCTATCACTTTCTTGTGTGCTCTAAGGGTTTTCAGAAGACTCTCTAATTGCGGTTCAGTGAGAAAGGCATTAACAATAACAGGGTATGTGGAGTTGTCTCCCAAGAAAGCTTATTTCAAATTTACATGAATGGGTTTTAATTCTACTTGAGGGGGCGATGAACCACTGTCATTGTTTTCCTATTATAAAGATGCCTCTTTGTTCGTTGGTTCATCCGCGGTAAATTCCTCCTCGGCAGATCCGTAGGATGAGCTTGGTGATGATGGTGCATCGTAGTAAACATCTGCAGAGTCAACTTCCATGGGGCTATATTCCACAGTGTACCTATCAACAGAAATAAGATTCTCATTTATACATGAATCATCGGGTGTAGAGTTAAGAGGGCTTCCCTAAATGATATCGTTGTGAATTTGTTCAGGTTCTACGCATACTTCGTGGATGAAGTCTTTGCATGTCTCGGCCCGAAGGATATTATCACCATAGAAGTGTATAGCATCTCCCGCATATCGTACATAGTCTCCATCAGAAATGGGGATGCCATCCAAGAATTCTGCATCCTTGAAGTGACTTGCGATGAAGATTGAGAGCCTTTGCACAATAGCACATTATTCACAACGTGATATTCGGGAAATTGAACTGAACTGGCGATCTAGACGTTAGTCACAACGTTCTTCAGGATAATCAAGAATTGGGATTCATTGTGTGGTTCCTATACCTCAACTTGTGGAGTTTCAATAGCGCAGAGATGCATCACATCTCCCTCAAAATTAATGTGGATGTCATCCTCAATGATACCTGCATCAGAAACATTATTCATAATATAGTCTAAAACCATTTGTTGGAACTCATCACCTACCGTGTATGTTCCTGAACAAACTAGTCGGACTGCATTCAGTAGATCTCTCACTGTGTCTTCGATCGTAGCTCCCTCCATGTATGGATATTGAGAACTGTATGCTTGATATGGAGGAGAGCTACGCCCATCTGAGCAGCTTTCAGAATCACCAAACCAACACACTTGCATCTCCATAATACCGGTTTATTTCTAGAGAAAATCGACTGGAGGAAGGCGTTAGTACAAGATAAGACATAAAAATGGTGGGATAAGAAATGGTAAGCGAAACTAATTGTTGAGTATTGGTGTTTCATACCAATGTTATTTTGATGATGATTACAACATTATGTTGTTGCTAATGACTCTCTTGTTTTAGTCTCATAGTTAACATTTCAAGGATATCATTTTTGAAGACTTAAACACTTGGTGCAAGGATGGACATCAAGAGGAGCTATGCCAAAGATTGGACTCAAGGGATGCCAAAGCTTGGAGATGATGGGGAGCATCAAGGCATAAAGATTGAATCCATAGACTCTAAGGAAAGCAATGTAGTCCATGTATTATTTCATTTAATGCTTTTCTCTTTTTGAGTCTAGGTTTAATGTAATGCCTTGATAGATGGTCTTCTTATTCATACATATGCATTTAACCATCTTATTGAGCCTTAGGATTATCATATAATACAACCCAATGGGTTCATCTTGCCTAAAGAATCAATTGGAGTCTTTGGCTTTCCAAAATTCGCCTGATGAAGGTTTTACGGTCGACTGGGTGATTCCAGTTGCATGTCAAGCCTTCTACAGTCGACTATGGTGCACTGCTTAACTTAACCTTTTAGTGACTCATACTTGAGCTTTTTGAACAGTCGACAGACGGTCAATTTACAGTCGCCTGTCTTCCAACAGTCGCCTGTGAATTGTTCTACAGTCAACTGTGCACAACTTGCATTGTCTGAGCTTTATCCCAATTTGCTAGTCAGTCGACTGGCTTAGTATTTACAGTCGCCTGTCTATTTTATAGTCGACTGTATTCTGGTCATCAGTCGCCTATCTGCATACAGTGCATAAGTTGCATCTCTCTGTTTTATTTCATCCCCTGCAGCAGTCGCCTGCTGAACGATTTACAGGCGCATGTCATGTATACAGTCGACTGTATAGTCTTCATCAGTCGACTGTCTTAGCTCAAATTATAGCCGTTGGGATTTATTTAGCTGTTGGACATTCGACTGTCATTTGTTCATCATTCGACTGTCGATGACGTTTTTGCCCAGATTCTAG
>JAULAV010002232.1:0-50000 GCA_030789695.1 Scilla litardierei
CGCGCTTCGATTCGCGACTTCTTGTGCATGTTAGTTGGTTCAAGAAGAAGAACTGACCGACTAGATGGTGATCTAGTCGGTCAGCCAAGCTTCTTGGACCGACTAGTTTCAGTCAGTTAATTCTTAGCTCTTTACTGTTTACAGTTAATCGGTCTAAGTTGACTCACCGACCGACTAGTTTGTGAACTTGTCGGTCAGTGATGCTTCTGTGACCGACTAGTTGAGCTTTCCCTGAACATGCACATTTGAACCTAAGCTACTGTTTATCATTAGTCGGTCTGTGTTCATTGATCGACCGACTAGTTGATGAACTAGTCGGTCAACTTTTCTTCTTAGACCGACTAGTTTAGTTTACTGTACATGCCAAATTTTTCACCATACTTACTGTTTATTGTTAGTCGGTCTATGTTCATTTGGTGACCGACTAGTTGGTGAATTAGTCGGTCAACATTTGTTCTTGGACCGACTAAGTCTAATTCTTCTCAGACTTCAGTTTTATCTGTTAGTCGATCCACGTTGAGTAACCGACCGACTAGTTGTGAAACTAGTCGGTCAGCTACTCTTCTTAGACCGACTAGTTCCTTAGTCTGTACTTTGTTCTTTTCTCAGTTTACTCATTAGTCGGTTTACGTTAATTGACCGACCGACTAGTTGATGAACTAGTCGGTCGGTGGTTGTTCTTTGACCGACTAGTTGGGTTCAGAAAAGAGCCGTTGGAGCATTTAATGACTCGAATTTCTTTCTCTCTCTCCTCTATCCTATATATACTTGATGGGCTGCATTCATTGCTGCCAAGGCTGATATTATTGCAAGTTTAGAGATCAAGAGAATTCATTCCAAGCTCATTCAAAGCTCATTCATTCCATTCAATAATCTCTCCTCACTCTTACTTCCAAAGAGAGATTCATTGAGTGTGAAGCCTTCCAAGCCAAGTGCTTGATTCTAGGTCACCAACATCCCCAAAGCTCTCCATCGCTGATCTACATCTTGGAGCTAGGGTTTGGTGCCACTTCTTCCTCAAAATCATCCTTGCCCTAATTCGTAAGCAATACTCAAGGCATAGGTATTTTGTTCGGTAAGAAGTTTTCTTATTTCATTTCATATTTGATTTGTAAGTTTCACTCTCGGTTGTGAGAGTGTGGTTGTGATCCCGGGTTGTGGGAGTCACATATTACATTTTGTATGATTTGACTTGTGGAGGATTTTCACAAGTATTTCATAGTGGAAATCTTGAGTTAGGGTTTCTAACTCAAGTATCCGGAGGGGATCCGGGTGGTTGGAACGTAGGATCACCGGGAACAAGTCGGAGAGACTTGGGTGGATCTGAACCCAGTAACATCTCTTGTTAGCATTGTTAATTTTGTGTTGTCATTCAATTTAAGCTTCCGCAAATTGATTTGGTAGTTGTTTGCATTATAATTAGGAATTATACTCCTTGTTATTTTTAAAGTACTATTCACCCCCCTCTAGTACTTGTGCAGTAGCTTGTAAGGCATTACATGCCATTAGGTCGAAAGTGGAGAGGTCTCGGGCTGAGCTAGATAGAGTCATCCTCCTCTCCGAGACAAGGTCGAATTGTTGGATCTGGATCTAAGCCTAGAGGGGGGGTGATAAGCATATAAAAATTCTCATGCAACCCACGAGAAACCACACGCAGTTATAATCACATACATGGTAAACAATAAACAATCACAGATGCACATCAGATTTACCCTGGTTTGGTCGCACCCATGACCTACGTCCAGCCCCGAAAGCAAATACTATATTAATAATGTTTCCTGGTACAACCTGTTGCTAGACCACCCACTCTACACTCACCGTGCTCTTAGTACCTGCACTCACAAAAGTGCTCAACAAAACTAATCCTAGTTGAAGCTCTCACTTGACTAGTCTCAACTAGCCAAGTCCCTCTTATCTAGCACCCACTAGACAAGACTCCAAAAGTCACAAATAATGGTAAAATTTCTCCTACAAAGATCGACACATTACTACACGAATATAAAGAGTAAAGCGTTCAGAAATGCTCATTCGTGTCCGTGTAGTCGTCTCTGTCAATCTGCTCAAGTCAGATCAAGTCAGACATGATGTAGTCTCTGATCTCATGTCTGGATCTCAATCTGTGACTCCGCAAACTTGAAGTGCAATCTGGTCTGTGTGTATAGAAATTTTAGTTCACCTCGGATTTAAAGCAGGATGTGCGCAAAGAAACCCCTTCAACGTGCCAGCACACTTAAAGGCACTAGAGATATGTGGCTCATAAAGCAAGATAGCTAGGTACTTCTTTTAGACTTAGCCTGGGACACTAGCTATCTGTGTGATGTCTTTAGGTCAAGTACTAGGCATTTATCCATATGTGCATTCACCATTGCTGGAAGCTTACATGGGCTTGTCTGTGCACACGGAGAGGAACAAGATATACTTTGATCAACTGTAGGCTCTTGGAGATTGTGTCCCTCTTTAGATCTTGAGCAATTGAAGCAAGAGAGGTCTGCATCTTGATTAGCTTGTGCTTTGATCTGTTATGCCCGAGCACACCCACGGCAGGAACGATCTTGTCCGCGACAGCTTTGTCTTGGCGCAAAGGAGGTCGGCGGCTTGATCAGTCCACGGCAGCGAGATGCAGCAAGCTTCGTATGGCACCACAGCGGTGAGTTGTCACGGCACCAGGTTGAAGAGAAGCTCACGGCTGCATGCTACGGTCTTCATGCAAGCTTGGATGTCAGCAGCACGTGATGTAGAAGATGAAGCTCGTTGCGGGCTGTGTGCTTCAAGGGCTCTCTCGTTGTGGCAGGGAGAACAGTTTACGACGGCAGCAAGCAAGAAAATCTTAGCAGCTAGAAGATGACTCGACAACTTGATGACTTTGGCAGCAACAAGATTTCTTCACAGCTTCAAGGAGTTAATGGCAAAACAACACGGCGGCAATGGGTTCCTTGCGGTGTGTAAAAATTTCGGCAGGTTATGTGCTCCTCAAAGATTACGGCAGGCTCTCAAAGCTTGGAGAGTTCAAAATTTGCGGCTGGCTTGTTTTCCTTGGTCAACAAAAACGGCAGCACCCTTATTTGATTGCTACGAGCACATTGCGTTGATCCCCTCTTTCCTTAGTGAATTAGCCTTTGTAAATTCGGCAGCTTGGGGTCAACAATTGCGGCTACAAGTTTCTATCAACAATCACTATGTTCCTATAGAGAATCATATGTAAGATTTCAATGCTAATAGAATACAAAAATCATATAGCAAAGATCAAAAGTCTCCCCTCTTGGAACATGTTGATGAGATTGCGGCTATCCCCTTATTTCGTGCTTTGCTTGGCTATAGGAGGTGACGCAGCTTGAAGGTTGTGGCTCTTTAGGTCTTGGGACTTGTAGCTTGGGCTATAGAGGCTTGTAGACTAGCTTGGATTGCGACAAGGGTTTGAAGCTATGTAGACTTTCTTGTGTTGGCCGCAGTATCTCCCCCTTGAAGAAGATGGTACAAGTAGGGGCTGCAAGGGTTTTTGTGTTGCCTCATGTCTTGCTTCTCTTGGGATGATGGGTTTTATAGAGGAAGGTCTAGGGTTTATGGGGTCGGCTAGGAGGGATTCCTCTTAGAGATAGGAATGAGAGTTCCCCTTAGAGATAGGAATATAAGATTTGATGCAATCTCTAATTGGAGTTTGTCTAGGATTTGACTAGAACTTTATCTAATTCAAATAGGAATAAGAATCCACTCAAAGAGATACTCTCCATCTCTTTACCATGTTGGACAAAGTCTAAATTGCTTTGTGTATAGCAATTGCTCCATCTTTCTCCATATTGACCAAGTCCAATATATGTAGTAATTCTTCCATCTCTTTGACCAAGTCTGCAATTGCTATGTAAATAGCAATCTCTCTCTCTCTCTCTCTCTCTCTCTCTCTCTCTCTCTCTTCCAATTTGCTATATGATTAGCAATTTCTCCATCTCTTGGTCTAAGTCATCATAAGAAGATTTACCTCTTTGCCATTCATGAAACACACTTAGCACACATGTTAAAAGCTTCACATGTGTTTTTCATCATCAAACTAGAGATCCTAGATCGTTGCATCCAACACTGATCGAAATCGAAAACTCTAGCACGAGTTAAGCGAGCCTCGTATGAGGGAGGCTGAACAAATCGCCTTAAGAGAGCGAGCGGAAGATGCTCTGCTGGAGGAGCGAGTCGAAGCCGAGGTCATTGCGGAGAGCGCGATTCGAGATTTCATGGATTCATTTCCCGACTTCGAAGAGCTATACAAGGAAGGTTACGAGCAATGCCGATTGGAGATGAAGAACCGATTCCCTGACCTCTCTGTGGAGATCGACGAGATCCCGGTGATATTTTCGGACCTCGGTGACGATGAATCGAGCCAAGGCGCGGAGGATGTTGCTCTCATGACGACGCTGCCATCATGGCTGATGATGACACAGGAGCAGATGCCGCACGAGACCCAGAGCCTGCGACCGTGCTAGACGGCGACCAAGGGCCAGCCAGCCGTCGTAGGGTCGCGGCGTTTTTATGCCTGTTTCAGAAATTTTTTGGATGTATAAGGGTCGGTGTAAATGTGAACAAACAAACAACTTTTTGTAAGAGAAGCGCCAGATTGTGTCTCTTTGTTTGCTGTTGTGTATGTCGTGTGGTGGTCGTAACGCCTGATGGCCCCTTTCGATGGGTTAGGTGATGTTAAAGGATGATCGAGGATAATCCATCGAAACACGCTTAGAATTTGACCGCTACGCTACATGGTGAGGGAGAGATTTACTCGACTCACGGTTGGCAGAGTGGGAGTCGTATAGTAGCGACGGGATGACCCTTCGATTTATGGCTGAAGACGCTCGTTGTTTAGTGGAGAAGGGGTGGCCCCTTCGACTTCCGGCGGACGCTCATTTAGGAGAATCGTTCTGTAGTGAAGGGGTGGCCCCTTCGACTTATGGCTGCCGCTCGTTTAGGAGAGTCGTTCAGTAGCAAAGGGGTGGCCCCTTTGACTTACGGCTAACGCTCGTTTAGAAGAGTCGTTCAGTAGCGAAGGGGTGTCCCCTTCGACCGACGACTGACGCTCGTTTAGGAGAGTCTTTCAGTAGCGAAGGGATGGCCCCTTCAACTTACGGTTGACGCTCGTTTATGAGAGTCATTCAATATCGAAGGGGTGGCCCCTTCGACTTACGGCTGATGCTCATTTAGGAGAGTCATTCAGTAGCGAATGGGTGGCCCCTTCGACTTATGGCTGACACTCGTTTAGGAGAGTCGTTCAGCAGCGACGGGGTGGCCCCTTCGACTTACGGCTAATGCACATTTAGGAGAGTCTTTGAGTAGCAAAGGGTGGCCCCTTCGACTTACGGCTGACGCTCATTTAGGAGAGTCGTTGAGTAGCGAAGGGGTGACCCCTTCGACTTACGGCGGACGCTCGTTTAGGAGAGGCGTTCAGTAGCGAAGGGGTTGCCCCTTCAACTTACGGCCGACGCTCGTTTAGGAGAGTCGTTTAGTAGCAAAGGGGTGGCCCCTTCGACTTACGGCTGGCGCTCGTTTAGGAGAGTCGTTCAGTAGCTAAGGGGTGACCCCATCGACTGACAGCTGACGCTTGTTTAGGAGAGTCGTTTAGTAACGAAGGGGTGTCCCCTTCGAATTATGTCTGATGCTCGTTTAAGAGAGTCGTTCAGTAGCGAAGGGGTGGCCCCTTTGACTTACGGCTGATGCTCGTTTAAGATAGTCATTCAGCAGTGAAGTAGTGGCCACATCGACTTACGGCTTACGCACGTTTAGGAGATTCATTCAGTAGGAAAGGGATGTCCCCTTCGACTTACGTCAAACACTCGTTTAGGAGAGTCGTTCAGTAGTGAAGGAGTAGGCCCTTCGACTTACGGCAGACGCTCATTTAGAAGAGTTGTTCAGTAGCGAAGGGTGGCCCCTTCGACTTACGGCTGACGCTCATTTAGAAGAGTCGTCCAGTTGCGAAGGGGTGGCCCCTTCGACTTATGGCTGACACTTGTTTAAGAGAGTCGTCCAGTAGCGAAGAGGTGGCCCCTTCGACTTAGGCCTGATGCTTGTTTAGGAGAGTCATTCAGGAGCGAAGGAGTGGCCCCTTCGACTTACGGCTGACGCTCATTTAGGAGAGTCGTTCAGCAGCGAAGGGGTGGCCCCTTCGACTTATGGCTGACGCGTGTGTAGGAGAGTCGTTCAGTAGGAAAGGGATGGCCCCTTCGACTTACATCAGATGCTCATTTAGGAGAGTCGTTAAGTAGCGAAGGGATCGCCCCTTCGACTTATGGCTGACGTGCATTTAGGAGAGTTGTTAAGTAGCGAAGGGGTGGCCCCTTTGACTTACGGCTGACGTTCGTTTATGGGAGTCGTTCAGTAGCGAAGGGGAGGCCCCTTCGACTTACTGCTGACGCTCGTTTAGGCAAGTCGTTCAGTAGCGAAGGGGTGGCCCTTTCGAGTTACGCCTGACGCTCGTTTAGGCGAGTCGTTCAGTAGCAAAGGGGTGGCCCCTTCGACTTACGGCTGATGCTCGTTTAGGTGAGTTAGTTAGGAGCGAGGGGGGGCCCCTTCGACTTACGACTGATACTCGTTTAGTAGAGTCGTTCAGTAGCGAAGGGGTGGTCCCTTCGACTTATGACTAACGCTCGTTTAGGAGAGTCGTTCAGTCGCAAAGGGGTGGCCCCTTCGACTTACGGCTGACGCTCGTTTAGGAGAGTCATTCAGTAGCGAAGGGGTGGCCCCTTCGACTTGCGGCTAACGCTCGTTTAGGAGAGCCGTTCAGTAGCAAAGGGGTGGCCCCTTCGAATTCCGGCTGATGCTCGTTTAGGAGAGTCGTTTAGTAGCAAAGGGGCGACCCCTTCGACTTATGGCAGACGCGCGTTTAGGAGAGTCGTTTAGTAGGAAAGGGGTGACCCATTCGACTTACGGCTGACGCTCGTTTAGGAGAGACGTTCAATAGCGAAGTGGTGGCCCCTTCGACTTACGGCTAACGCTCGTTTATGAGAGTCGTTCAGTAGCGAAGGTGTGGCCCATTCGACTTATGGCTAACGCTCGTTTATGGGAGTCGTTCAGGAGCGAAGGTGTGGCCCCTTCGACTTACGGCTGACGCTCATTTAGGAGACTCGTTCAGTAGCAAAGGAGTGGCCCCTTCGACTTACGACTGACGCTCATTTAGGACAGTCGTCAGTAGCAATGGGGTGGCCCCTTCGACGCCCCTTCGACTTACGACTGACGCTCGTTTAGGAGAGTCGTTCAGTAGCGAAGGGGTGGCCCCTTCGAATTACAGCTGACGCTAATTTTGTAGAGTCGTTCAGTAGCGAAGGGGTGGCCCCTTCGACTTACGGTTGACGCTCGTTTAGGAGATTCATTGAGTAGAGAAGGGATGGCCCCTTCGACTTACGCCTGATGCTAGTAGAGAAGGGGTGGCCCCTTCGACTTACGACGGATGCTCGTTGAGGAGATTCATTCAGTAGCGAATGGGTTGCCCCTTCGACTTACACCCAAAGCTCGTTTAGGAGATTCGTTTAGTAATGAAGGGGTGGCCCTTTCGACTTACGACTGACTCTTGTTTACGAGAGTCGTTCTGTAGCGAAGGCATGGCCCCTTTGATTTACGGCTGATGCTCGTTTAAGAGAGTCGTTCAATAGCGAAGGGGTGGCCCCTTTGACTTATGGCTCACGCTCGTTTATGAGAGTCATTCAGTAACGAAGGGGTGTTCCTCTCGACTTACGGCTGACGCTCGTTTAGGAGAGTCGTTCAGTAGCGAAGGGTGGCCCCTTCGACTTACGGCTCTCGCTCGTTTAGGAGAGTCGTTCAATAACAAAGGGGTGGCCCCTTCGACTTACGGCTGACGATCGTTTAGGAGAGTCATTCAGTAGCGAAGGGGTGGCCCCTTCAACTTATGGCTGATGCTCATTTAGGATAGTCCTTTAGTAGCGAAGGGGTGGTCCCTTCGAATTATGGCCAATGCTTGTTTAGGAGTCTTCTGCATCAACGCAAGTTCAGTTTTCCCAAAAAAACTTTAGTATCGGGTCCTTTTCGAGGGGATTTTTGATTGGGCAGTTTCTATAAACTTTACGAAGGCTTAAGGAAGCGAAACTGTAGTTGATACTAGAGACATGATTTATTGACGGAAGTTACAGAAAAACAAAAAAGGCATACAGGTGTTTTCCAATCGATGTCGAAGCTATGGTTGTTCAGTGCCCTTTTATTCGCCTCAAGTCTTTAGATGGCTTATTAGTCGATCACTCTGGTGACAGGTGATCCTGTTATCTTACCCTTCTTCTCTGAGGACCCCTCCTTGCTTGGTGGATCATTAGCCAGGTTCTTGGGGTATCTTCGCTTGACCGGGCCTCGATCTTCTTTTTAAAAGTCCAACGGTCATTGGTATCATGCCCATAGTCGTTGTGATATTTGCATAATTTGAGGTCATCCCTCTTCTCATATTTGCCCTTCTTTGATGTCTCTTCGATCAGCTCTTCTAGTGGGAGCGTAGATGAGGAATTCTGTCTTAGCGGTGACTGGTTTAGCGCAGGTAGGACGCTCCTTGCTTCGAGGACTCCTCTCCCTAGGCCTCTTATCTCGAGATTCCTGGCGAGGTGTCCCTGAGTTTGGTTTCTCTCGCCTCCTGTCTCCACTGCGGGAGGGGGTGCTCTTCGCATTATCTCCGGTTGGTTGTTCCACCTCTTCGGAGGAAGTGAACCGATCCGTTATGTTGAGCATTTCTACGACGATGTTAGGGGGAACTGGTGAAGGGCCCTCCTCAGGTGCTTGTTTCGGACTGCATGGGTGAGCACCGCTATAACGGTCACATCCGATGTCTCTTCTACATCGAGCCTTTCGTCGTTGAATCTCTGGACGAAGGCTCAGATCTACTCATTCTTGTTCTGTTTGAGCGAGAAGAGGTAGGATGACCCCTTCTTGGGTTGTCACCCCGCGACAAATTGTTTGCAGAATATTTCTGCCAGTTCGTCGAAAGAGTTGATGCAGCCGTGGGGTAGCCCTTCGTACCAACTTTCTGCCCTTTTGAACATGGTAGCATAGAAGGCTCTACAAAGGTATGGCTCGTCGGCCCCGTGGCATAACATGAAATTCAAATACTTATGAACGTGCATCCATGGGTCGCCTCTGCCATCATAAGCTGGTCGAGCAGGGAGTTTGAACTTAGGAAGAGGAGGAGCAGAGATGATATTCTCTTTTAGGGGGGGTCTTCCGTATCGCAGACTGGACCAGTAAGGAACCTCCTGCTCCAGGTTGCGAGAAGTTGGCTCCCGAGGATTGGTTCATGATCTCCTCCCTCCTCACGAATCCACATGTACGGTTTAGTTGGTTATAACCTAGGAGAGCCCCGTACATTACCTGATCTAGGATGTTGCGGGTTGCTGCCCGGTAGTTGGAGGGGGTGGGTTCTCCCTGGAGAATGAAAGCTCGATTATCGACCACCGTTCTATTGTATTGGTGGGCCAGGGGGTCGAATTATGGAGGCTAATCTCCAGTTGATCTGCCCTTGGGTCCCCCAGATCTCGGAGGAAAGCTGAGCCCTTGGTTGGCATCAGGTTCTGGTTTGGAGGAGGCAACGGCTCATTTACGGGGGATGGACTTCCCATATTTTTTCGTATCAAGGTCGCTAATGCGCCTAGGCTCCTATCGGCCTGCTCGGTGAACTGGGTGAACTCCTTTCGGGTTACCCTAGGCTCCTTTGAGGCCTTTACTGGTCATGGTGGTGACATTGTGGAGTCCGCGACATCGTCCACCAGGATGCTGTTTGCTCTCGGCTTCTCCTTCGGACCTTCGACCCGTCCGGCATTGTTGGGTCTAGCTGTCATAGGTTCTGGATTATTTTGGGATGTCAAGCTGGTTAACATTTTCCCACAGATGACGCCAAACTGTTAAGGCCAAAATTGACATTACAGTTGTCAAGATGACGTAGACTCGAGATGCTAAGTTGGAGCCTCGTCAGCAGTTGGAGTAGGACCCTTGGTTGGAAGAACCAGGTTCGAGTGATGGCAGTTGGAGATGATGTGACGTTCGATCGACCTTCGAGCGGTAGTTGCATCGATCATTCGAGGCTGGGAAGCACGACTCGTTAGGGGGGTCGGATCTGGGTTATGATCGCTCCTGATTTTACACCTTTTTTCTGCATGTTTTCATGACATTTCGATCGCCCATATTAAGTTTTTCACGAGTATTCGACGATATCGTGTTGCTTTTCACTATTTCTTGTTTTTGTCGTATTTCAGGAGATAAGGAGCGATCTGGAGGGAAAATGAGATCAAGGGACTTTCACGCACACTGGAGCATCGCCCTCAGCTTATTTGAGGAGTTAGCAGTGCTAGAGGATGAGCGGAAGAGGAAGAAATTCGATAGAATTGACGAGGAGGCAAGGGGGAGAAGAAAAGAGCCCAGAAGCAGCTCACTCGGCCGAACAGATAGTTCACTCGGCCGAGTGAAGGAGTGCGTTCGGCCGAGTGAAACGGATACAGACTGCCAATTTTCAAAGTTCACTCGGCTAAGCAAGAAAGTTCACTCGGACGAGTGAGGAAGCTCACTCGCCCGAGTTTGACATGGATTTTCTTCCGAGAAGCAGCCAACTTACTGGAAATTTGAGAAGACCCACTCGGCCGAGCAGGATTGCTCACTGGGCCTAGTGAAGAAGACCACTCGCCCGAGTCAGACAGAGCGACAGACCCCCAATTTTCCCAGATTCTCTGTTTTTATTAGGTCTGTCACTCGGTCGAGTGACATGGTTCACTCGGCCGAGTGGCGCTGTCCGACAGCTACGCAAATTAGGTTTTTTGGCTGCGCCAGGGGCAATTCTGTCAGGAATTTTTGGACGATTTTGACTTGTATTTAAACCTAGTTTTATTCCTAGTTTTAGGAGCGACTTGGATTTATTTTGACGGCTATTCCTTTTGTAAATCACATCTAGAGACCATAGACGCGCAATTTGGTTTGATCTTTCTCTTTAAAACTCTTATTTTTATGAATTGTTCTGTCTTAGCTATGAATTGTGCTATGATCTATTTCTTTATTTCTGAGATTTCTATGATGAATTGTGAGTAGGTTCGTCGTTCTAGGGCATGGGGATGAACCCTATGGATCCGATCTTTTGAATTATAATGAATGAGTTGAATTGTTGTTAGGATTGAAGAAAGTTAGGTTGTGATTGATTTATTACGAGTAGCTATGAATTTTCATCGATTGGGATTTGCAAGAGATTGGATCCCAATTGATGGGAAAGCCTAGATATTCGATTTAGGTTTATAATCGAGATTCTCTAGATTTGGTTTGCAAGAGATTGGACCAAAGCTAGGATTTTTATTATAAATCTATACTAATATTCGTTTGCAAGAGATTGGACGAATACTAACTATCATAACCTAGATCGTAGCTCGAGTTTGCACGTGAGTGGGCTCGAGGTACGATTTGACGATGATGTCGATCTTCATGCAAGTGGCTTAGATTAGGGTTTGCACGAGAGTGGGCCCTAATCTAGGTTGCTATAGACCAGTAATAGCGCGAGAGCGTGAGCTTGGTTCTACATTCAGTTGCGACTAGTTCACCTCAATTCAAGTCTTGTAATATTGAGATTCATGATCCACAAGGATAAGTGACGTCCGTAGTGGGGATTTCCTATCCCTAGATGCCTTTCATTCTATTGAATTCTATTTGCTATTTGAACGATTGTGACACACTATCACCCAAACCATTCCATTATTTCATCGATAGCTAGGTGATCAAAATAGAGTAATGTCAATTGTCCTCCCTGAGTTCGATACCCACTCATCACTACATCGTGCGCTTGCGGTAAGACTACAGTCGTTTTCCAGGTGTATATCCGGGCGCGATCAAGTTTTTGGCGCCGTTGCCGGGGAGGCGACGGTTTTTAATTTTCTTTACTTAGTTATTTTTTTATTTTTATTTTCACTCTTTCATTCCTCTATTGGGCTAACATTTCTATCGATACTCTCTTTTTCTGTGCATGTACACGAGATCGACGGCACACCAAGAAGATAAACTGTTTGATCCTGGGATCGAGCGTACATCAAGGAGGCTTAGAGCTGAGAGGAGACTTGCTATAGAGGAAGATCATATGGCCCGACCGGAAACACCATAGGATTTAGCGGCATGTATGGCTAGGCTTGTCTCCATCCGAGATAGGCTACGGCCTAAGACCACTTCTACCACCTCTTCCATAGATACGCCGGAGTTGGCAGCCGATAAGAATTTCGAGCTGAAGACTGGACTTGTAGTGTTGATGCATCAAGACACATTTCATGGGAACTCACAGGAAAACCCTCACTACCATTTGCAGTCATTCTTGGCTAAATGTACCACCTTCCAGATGCCTGTCGTGCCGGTTGACGCTGTTCGACTGCGCCTCTTCCCGTTTACTCTTCAAGACAAGGCATTATGTTGGTTGAGGATGCAAGCTGAGGGGATCTTCACTACTTGGGATGAGCTGGCAAGCGCATTTGTTAACAAATTCTATCCGCCATCCAAGACTATCAAGATATGAAGCGCACTCATGTCCTTCAAGAAAGGACCTCAAGAAACTCTATACGAGGCATAAGAGCATTTCAAGGATCTACAACACAATGTCCCCATCACAGTATTGAATCATGTGAGCTTGTGCATAGATTTTACAATGGGTTGCAACTAAGCACAAAGCAAATAATTGATGCAACCGCCAATGGAGCTATTTTTTCAAAGACGCTGGATGATGCTACAGCCTTGCTTGAGGAGATGGCCTCGAATAACTAGCAATGGGCCAATGAGAGGGGACATTCTTCGTCATCCTTGAAGCCAGCAAGCATTTATGAGGCAAAGGCCGTAGCGGAGCTCTCTACAAAGTTTGATTCTCTTCACATGGTTGTGGAGAGATTGGAGAAGTTGATTAGTGAACCGCATGGAGCGCCCACCATTTCTATACCGGGAGGAAGTATGAGCGATTGGCAAGACCAAGCTCATGTTATGTTTGTTGGAGGAGAGCAAGGAGAGGGAGCTATTGAGCAAGTTCAATATGTTGCGGGAATCACTAGTTATTGGGCAAACCCGGTTATGAGAAATCACCCGGGATTTTCATACACTAATAATGATGGAGCCTAAAATCCACTACCGTAACAACCAGAAGCCCGGCATCCACAACAACTGCAATATCAACCAAAAGGACCCCAACAACAAAACTTCCCACCGAAGCAACAAGCGGGGCAATATAGACCCCCGGGGTACAATGAAAGATGGAGGACACCCAATCCACTATAAGCACCGCCAAGGTCGGAACAAGAAGCAAGGGTGGAAGAGTTCATGGCCAAGCAAAAGAAGATCAATGCAAGATTGACGGCCCAACAAAACTCTCTCAACACTATCGTGGCACAATTATCGGAGCAACTTTCGTTGCTAAATAAGAATGCTCAACAATTCCCGGCTCAACCGGAGCAAAACCCCCGGAGCAATACCGGCCACATCAATGCGGTTGTGGCAGTAACTACAAGAGCCGGGAAAGACACTACTCCTGCCATGGTTCAAACTAAGGAGCCCGGGGAATAAATTTTGGATGATAAGGAGCCGGTAAATGAAGAGAAAGGTCCAAAAGCGCCAAACAACGGCGAGAAATCTGAAATTGGAAAGCCACGTGAGGAGCGCAACTATATGCCACAGGTACCCTTCCCACAATGGTTGGCGAGGGCAAAGATTGAGAAGCGGCTTGCCAAATTTCTGGAGTACTTACGAGTAGTGAGCTTGAATATTCCTTTCTTAGATGCTATTGTAGAAATCCCGTCTTATGCTAAGTTCCTAAAATACTTGATTGCGGGAAAGAAGCGAAAGGAGAAGATAATGCTCGCCAAACAAGGTACATGGTTTACCCAGAAGGAGAAAGCGCCGACAAAGTTTAAGGATCCCGAAAGTTTCCAAATTCCTTGCACGCTTGGAGGAGTCCCGCTACAAAAATCTTTGGTAGAGTTGGGAGCAAGCGTGAGCCTAATGCCACTCATGACGTTTAACAAATTAAATATGGGGACCGACCTAAATGCGACGGATATGAGGATACAACTCGCAGACGGTCGGATCGCTAGACCGGTGGGAATTGCTGAGAACATACCACTACAAGTACCGTGCAGAATTTGCTTGCCGTGTGACTTCATGGTAATGGATATTAAGGAGGAGGGCGATACATCGCTGATTCTTGGACGCCCCTTCTTGGCCACTGCCGGCGTGATAGTTGACGTGAGGGAAGGAACCTTGTCCTTGATCGTCGGAAACATAGAGGTCGAGCTTCACATTCCTAAGGCGATGAAGCATATGCCTTGGCCGGAGGACGTTGATTACATGGACCTCCTCGACGAGGTCATTGACGATGCTATGCCATATGCTATCGGCACCAAGCACCATGATGGCTTCGAAGAAGGCCAATCTTCTAAAGATTGAGAGATGTTGGGAGACCTGTCGGATCCTTCTATGGATGATGAAAAAGACGACACAGATGTCATAAAGATTAGAGAGCTATGTAAGCTCTCTACGGCGAAGAACACAAAGAAAGCTCCTTCGGACAAGAAATTATCGCCGCCGGCAAAGAAAAAAGACGTTAAAAGCTCAAGCTTGAGGGACTCATCCCCTATTATCACCCATGAAAAAGGGGAGCCAAGGAACTCCAATGAACACCAACAACTTAACCCAAGTAGCCTTCCCGAAAATTTGACGCGCGCATCTCACATGCGCCGAACATCGAGCATTAAATGCGTACCTTAAGGGGTCGAGCTCAAGACCTTAAACGAGCGCTTGTCAGGAGGCAACCGACGGTTTCATCTTATTTTTAGATTGAATTTATCCTTTTGTTTTTTGTTTTAGATCTTTGTTAGTGTTTAGAGTCAAAAGTCGATGAAAATCCTGACAACGGGAGATGGAGAACAAGGAACCATTTGAATGGAGGAGCACCATGGCAAAGGACAGCGCTCGACAGGCTTCAGGAGAAGGGAGAAACCGACAGTGAGAGAAAAATCAGAAAGTGGAACAAAAACAGATAGTTGGAGCTGAAATTAGCAGCCCACTCGGTCGAGTGATATTACCATTCGGCCGAGTGAAGACCCTATTCGACCGAGTAGGGTACTAAACAGGGAAGATTCTGAAAATCACTCTGTAATTTATATGCCACTCGACCGAGTGGGGAGTTATACTCGCCCGAGTCGCTACTTTTATGAAGAAATTTTTCGAAAAAAATTAAACTGAGCCACTCGGCCGAGTGTACGCATCACTGACGTGCGTTTATATTTCATATATTTGCGCATGTTTTCTTCCGTGTTTTTCCGTATTTTACCGCCGTCTTATATTCGTTTTATCGTGTTTTCTTGTTTTCTTTCACTTTTCCGTGTTTTTCGTATTTTGCAGGAGTTTACTGGCATAAGGGACATAAAACGACGATATCGCAAGTCCCCGGAGCAACGGGAGGAGTCACGCGTGATCCCGGGGGTCAAACGACGATGATATCATCTTTCAGCCCCTCACCCGATCGGTTGGTCATCTTCAACCGATCGGGTGATGCATGCGTGCATCACCCGAACTCAGCTTGGAGCTCACAAGAAGTCACCCGGTCGGTTCAGTGACCGGGTCAAAAGCCCAAAGTCTCTGGAATTCGAAGCTGATTACCAACCGATCGGGTGATTTTCACCCGATCAGTTCACCTGTAGCTGAATCTCCAGAGCCAAGACACGGTCAGCTCAACCGGCCTCCTCACCTGATGGCACCAAGATCCAACCGGTCACATTCATATGTCAACCGACCGGGTGAAGATGACCGGGTGAAGTCCCGCATTGTGCTGTAAATGAGTGAAGCTGGTCACCCGATCGGTTGACTTGTCAACCGATCGGGTGATATCTTTTCCTATATATAGAACCCTAGGTTTTCCAGAAACGGAGGTTGGTTATTTTTTTACTATTTTCTTCATTTTGTGACGGTTGTAATTTTCCAGTTTTTGTAAGTTTTCAGATCTTTGTCAAACTTTAGTATTATCTTAATTGCTTTACTACCATTGCATTTGTATTGTCTGATCATGATTTTTACGGTCGATTTCTATTTAGATCGCTTTTTACTAAATATGTGTGAGTAGTTCCCAAATATGGGATTTTGGCGGAAACCCCTTCGTGGGTTTCCCCGATGCATCCATTGGGCTAGGAAATCGATAGGGATTAGGAATCTACCGGTTGCGCAGGGTGTTTTATTGTCATCAGCGGGAAAAAGACCGCCTTTGACCGTTGGGCCAAGGGGGAATAAACTTGGCGGTTGACTCCCTAGTCATAGCTCGTGCCCTTAGCGTAGACGTCGAATCCTAATGCGCGGGAGCGGCAGGATGAGACGTTGGGAGTTATCGTTGCGAGCTTAGTGCTCCCGGAGTCGATCAGTGTTAATGGACACGGGAGGGCCCACTGATCGAACCTGTGAAGTCCGGCGTATCATCCTGGGCACCGACCGGAATATCGGGCACATGGGATGCCGGTACCACTTTCAGAGGCAACGTCTCACCAATAGACTCTAATTCCGATCGCTATCCTTCCCGTAGGTCGTATCGGCGAGAATCACACGATAGGGTGGAAGCCAGAGTCCCGGGTTTTTCCTTTATATTGTCTATACCTTGCAATCCATTTACCGTGACAACCCATCATTCGATCCGGGCTAGCTCGCCCATGGGGTGATTTTGATCCTCTTTGACACAAGCACATCCACGCCTCCTTGAGTTCGACCCCCCAAGCCACACTACAACACTGTGCGCATGCGGTTACAAATATTTAAATCTCACGCCCCCAATCGTATTATTGTACACATCTAGCACGCACTTGCGGGGGACGTCAAGCTTTATGGCGCCGTTACCGGGGAGGCAACGTGCTTGTTATTTTTGGATTTCATGAACCCTTGTGTCTAGCTCTCATCCCTACCTCGCGATAATTTTCGCATTCTTCTTTTTCCTTTTTATTTTTTTTTATTTTTTTATTTTTATTTTTATTTTTATTTTTTATCTTATATGTTTCTTTCCCACTTTTCGCTTCACGGGTGTTTGTTGTTTTTCATGCGCAGGAGTTCAAGAAGTCTCGACGACTTGATCCCCGTTGATCCAGAGATAAACACCACCCTAAGGTGTTTGGCCACCGAGAAGCGAAGAAGAGAGGATCTTGAAGGCATGGGGGAGAACACCCCGCCTCACAAGTCCCTGCTGGAGTACTCGATGCCTTACATCGAGTCCACCTCCGCCATCCGTCCTCCAGTTATTATGGCCCAAAGCTTCGAGCTTAAGCCATCTTTGGTGACGTGGATCCAGCAGGATCAATTTTCGGGTGCACCCATGGAGAGCCCAATTGAACACTTGGACTCCTTCTTGGAGAAATGTGACACCTTCCGGATAAACGGTGTCACAACTGAGGCGATCCGACTGAAGATGTTCCCCTTCTCTCTGCGAGATAAAGCCAAGCTGTGGCTTAGGGGGAAGGACCCTAATACATTCAACACCTGGGAGAAGCTCTCGAATGCTTTCCTGACGAAGTTCTTTCCTCCGGGAAAGACCATGAAGCTGAGGAGTGCGATCTCCTCCTTCTCCCAGGCCAGCCACGAGTCCTTGCATGAAGCTTGGACGAGATACAAGGAGATGCAGAGAAGATGTCCCCACCATGAGCTCCCCAAGTGGCAGATCATAAATCTGTTTTATAATGGGTTGAGGGACGATTTGAAATCTTCCATGGACGTCACGGCTGGAGGGTCCTTTATGTCGAGAAGCAAAGAAGATGCCGGACAGATTCTTGAAAATATGGCATCCAACAATGAGTGATGGTGTGAAGAGAGAGCCACACCTAGATCTGGGGGCATCCATAGGATCGAGGATGTCGACAAATTGTCAAGCAAATTTGACTTGCTGTCGACCCAGATCTCTGTATTGATGGTAGGCGCCGGTGGCGCCGGTTCACAACAGATTACTGCGGTGGAGTCTGAAGTTTTTGGAGAGTTCGACGGTAGTGACATCTCACCACCGTTGGATCAGGCGAGCGCATTATTTTACAATCCTACAGGGAATGCGCCTTTTCTACCACGAACCAACTCCAACCCGGCCTACTCTCCCACCAACCGGAATCATCCCAACCTTAGCTACCGAGCGCCTTATCAACAGCCGGCCCAGCTACAACAGCAGATATATCAGCCGGCTAGGCCTCAGCAGTAGTTTCAGCAGCATCAATTTCAGCAGCAACAACCTCCACAACAGTATCAACAGTATGCTCCTAGGAATCAGCAGCCCACCCAGCAGCAATACGGCCAGCAGAGGGCCATCTCTCCGGTTGAGTCCCTCTTGACTCAATACATCGCAAACCAGGAGAAGATAAATCTGAAGCTGGAGATGGGACAAAGAGTCCTCACTGATCAGGTGACCCAGCTAGGGTTGCAAGTGGCGAACCTTCAGAGACCGTTGAATTTATTACCGCCACAGCCTAAGGTGAACCCGAGGGGGGTAAATCGGACCTTGGCGCTCACGCATGAGCATGAGAACGTGTCCGCCATCGTCTTGAGGAGCGGAACGCAAATACCCACGAGAATGCCCCCCCAAAGGACCGGAAGCACCGTTGGTCGTGGAACGACCAATTGAGAAATTAAATGACGACGGTGCTTTGTCACCCAAGCTAACTACTCCGGAGGGAGTTCATAGAGAGGAGAAGAAAAAGGATGAGGAAGGGAACCTAAGAGTATTCAAGCCCGTTGTGCCTTTCCCACAACAGCTTGTCAAAGCCAAAATCGATGAGAAGTATGGCAAATTCTTTGCCATGGTGAAAGATCTGAGCTTACAAATCCCCTTCCTCGAGGCCATCGAGACAATTCCCTCATATGCCAAATTTCTGAAAGACTTAGTGACACGGGAATCTAGAAAAGAGAAGGTTGTGTTAACGGCGGAGTGCAGCGCCCTCATTCAGCACGCAAATCCGCCCAAGCTGAAAGACCCAGGAAGTTTCTCCATCCCTTGCTCTATTGGGGAAGTGCAAATCCAGAGGGCGCTCGTCGATCTAGGAGCGAGCGTCAGCTTAATGCCCCTATAATTGTACAAGAGAATATGGATGTGAGACTTAGAGCCCACCGACATGACATTACAACTTGCTGACCGTTCGGTCAAGTACTCGGTGGGAGTAGTGGACGATCTCCCCGTCGATGTGAGAGGAGTACAAGTTCTGGTCGATTTTGTGGTGATGGACATGCCGGAAGATAAGCATACCCCTATTATCCTTGGACGACCCTTTATGGCAACCGCCGGAGTTTTGATAGACATGAAGAATGGGAAGCTTTCCCTCAATGTCGGGCAAGAAAGAGTCGAATTTGACTTAGGGTTGTCGATGAAGCACCCAAATCCCCCGGATGATCCTAGTATCAGTATACTGGAGAATGAAGAAGATAGAGCTGTTGAAACAAGTGCCTGGGAAGTACTCTCGAGGAATTCCCCCGATAACTTGGGGGACCTTGGAGAGCAAGTTGGCTCCCCAAAGAAAGAAGTTGTTGATGGGGTGGTCGCGCGACATGTGATCCCTCCCGGATTTCCAAAGGCTCCTCCTACGAGGAGGAAAGGCAAAGAGCCCATTGACCTCACCGGTGACGAGGTCCGGATCCTGAAAAAGATGGCGGTGGACGCCAATATGAAGGAGAAGCCCCCGGACCCCGTCGACAAAGGGAGAGTGGTCGAGCAAATTCTCTTGTCGCCACCGACTGCAACAAAGGGAGAAGCTGAAATGATGCCAAATTTTGGTCATCACCCGTATCGCCCACCATGAACATCATCAACGGGCGTCGAGCTAAACGACGTTAAACAAAAGCGCTTCATGGGAGACAACCCATGCTCTAAACTTTTGTTTCAATTTTTAGGATTATTTTTTTAACTTTATTTTATCTATTTGTATAAATAAATCCAGCCGCAAGAACTTCCGTTGTGGAACTTAGGCGATTTGTGGGTTTTTGCAGAAAACAAGGCCTCAACTGATCGGTTGATAACTCAACCGATCGGTTGGGATGTATCAGCTAACGGCCGTGTCTGCCACTAAATGAACCGACCGGGTGAGGAAAGAAGAGACCAGTTGGCAGACCGGGTGACCTGGGGTAAACTCTCGGGAAAATTTCAGAATTCGTCAACCGACCGGGTGACAAGAAGCAAGACCGGTTGAGGGACCGGGTGAGAAACCCTAAACTTTTGGGAAAATCTGTGGAGCGGCCAACCGATCGGGTGAGTTATCACCCGACCGGTTTGCCTGTAGCATTTTTTCATCTTAAAATTTCGACCTAAAGTTAACCGATCGGGTGACTTCTCACCCGATCGGTTCGACTTAAACCCTATAAATATCCCCCAACCCACCCGTTCACAACCCCTCGCCCGATCGCTTTCTTCGCCGTCGTTTCGGCTTCCAACCTCTCCCAACGGCCGAAAACTCCTCTCCCACTTCATCCACTCCTCCATTAGCCTCTCTCTCCACCTCTCCCTTCCATCTCTCCATCTCTTTCTCTCTCTCCCTCTCCTATTTCGCACTTTTCTAGCCCTAATCCACAATATCCATCCCTCTTTCGAATTTTTGCTGAAAAAGAGTGTCGCGGCTCCACACTTCTCCTATTGCACGGCATTGGGTCAACTACAAGCGAAGAACTCGAATCTCTGCTGGGTAACTTCGCTCCACTTCTCAAATTTCAATTTTTACCCTAGATATTTAATTTGCTTGATTGTTTGTGTGAGTGCACTTCGATAGTATTTCACACTCATTTGCATCACTCACACGCATACATGGCCCGTGATAGAGAAAATGGGAAGGGTATCATGCGGGAGGAGGAACCGTCTCGAAAGGGACAGAAACAAACACGTACTCCTCCCCGCACACGTGAACTGACACTAGCCCCTCCCCCACCTGTTATCCCCCCTGTGGAACCCATGTTGGGCCCGCATGGGTAACTATTTAGGAACCAAGAGCAGAAAGACTTTTATCGTAGACTAGATGCTCGGGGGCATCTATCAACCAAGTTTGCCCACACCCAATCACTCGTCGACCTCGGTGTGTTCACCGAGGTTGAAACTCTTTTTGCTAACTTAGGTTGGTTGGCCTTCCTGAATGCCTCTGTTGTATCCTACCCGTCACTCACCCTAGAATTTCTTTCCTCACTCGTTTGTGAGTCGGGGTCGACTGTCATTTTCCGAGTGCGTAACAAAACCATCCGCACAAACCTGGATACGATCAATGGTATGTTTGGTTTCCCTATTCTAGGGAATGACGCTATCCGACACTACGGATACCCCCCGGAATTTGACGTCAATAACTTTTGGTTCCGCCTCACCATACTCCCTCGCTATCCTCGAGGTAAGGCTAAGGCCTCCTCCATCATCCATCCCATATTTCGTCTGGCCCATAGGATCATATCATCTGCATTTTTCCCCAGGGACGAGTCAGGCACCGTGACTATCCCTGATCTTTTTATTCTCTGGGCCATGACTTTCCCATTTGTTCGTGATGATGATGGGATTAGCTTCAGGGCCCCGACTGTGTAGGATCCTGTCAAAACAACGTTAGGATCAATAAATGAAGTTGAGACTTACGCTTGTGTACGCGGCACGGTAATCTCGGAACTTCGCCCTCGGATTCGCCACAACGGTCGATACTTCGTCACAGAGGATCGAAGCAGAGTTTCACCGCCTAAATCTCTAACGAGAAGAGGATTTTAATGGAAGGGAGAAGAAGAACATAAGGATGCCTTATGCAAACTTATGGCATGACAAGTGTGAATGAATGCCTTACCCTTGGGTCCTATTTATAGGCTTTAGGGGTGGTTATTGTAGGAAATAACCAATTATAAGCTTATTAGCCTATATTAGCACATTCATTTATCTTCTTCTTTATCCACTTATCAAGTGCCATTTTGCACTCATAAAGTGGCTTTTTCCACTTATCGAGTGGCTTTTTCCACTTATCGAGTGGTCCTTTTCACACGAGAAAAGGTTCCCTTCGCGCACGCCTTCGTGCATGCGACATCTGAGGTCCGTATACCCTCATACATCCCCTCATGGGTGTATTTATGTCATCCATTTCCAACATCTCCCACTCACACTTGAGGGGATTTGTAAGGAAACTTCTTTTCCTTTATCTCTTCTGTTTGTCATACCGAGAAATAGGCCGTGTGACCGTCATGCGCAAAGAGTCCGCTGTTGTGCACTTGTTAGAGATACACAACACTCCTCGAGGTGCAAAGTTGAGTAGATCAACGCATGCTTTACCCTAGATTATATCTTCACATTTCTTATACTTTATATTCAACAATTGAATCCCATCTGGATTACAATTGGTTGGCCAGCTTTGAATCTCTAAAGTCCAAATGTGAATATGAAATTAATCTTCCTCTTCTTGCGATCCTTTTGATCTTGACTTGACTCGCTTTTCTAACATGCCCCGCCGGACCGAAATAACCATAGTCCATAAGCAACATGCTAAGATAGAAATCACCCAGTCAAATCTTAAGGAACCAATTAGAGTCCATAAGGGTAACGAGTTAAGACCCATGTGGTCTTTGGGTCTCACATAATAGTAAACTTATTTACTATTCTAACCCAATGGTCAAAAATGCATACGTAGTATGAATACGTATTACAACATCGCTCCTTTCCCAGGGAGTGTATGTCTCAATGATGTTGTAAGGATGATGATCAGACACCACAATGTCTGACTTTGAGTCCCTTTTTCTACTCAAATATTCATTTGGACTCACATCCCGCATTTAGACAGATAGGATTTCAAAATCCTCTTAGATCTTCTGTAAGCATTCATATGATGCAGATCTTTCATGCGACCATTTTGTTTAAGTCATGACTCTAAATCATCCGTCTGATGATTTTGACTTCAAACAGGTCTCATCTCTATTCTATCCGTCTGATAGAATAAGGCGGTTGCTCATGTGAGAGAGCCAACCTCAATCTGTCAGACATACTAGAAAGTATAGCTAAGATTTCAAAAAATGTACACAAACATTTCTCAAGAAATTCATATGCAATGTTTGAAAAAAGAACTTATTCTTTTATTAAATTTGATCATTTACAGACTTGGGAATTTATATTGGTACAACTCAGCTCTTACGCAATCCTTGAGATGATAAGTGTTTGTAAAACACATCTCTGGGGATCGCCTTCGTAAGCGGATCCGCTATCATCTCATGCGTAGATATGTACCTTATGTCTACCTTCTTGGTCTTATCATAGTCTTTTGCAAGTCTGCAGTTCCTTTAAGATACTGCATTATCCTCTTAACCGCTTTCCAGTGTTCTTGCCCTGGGTTGGATTGGTAACGACTTACCATTCCAACAACAAAACAGATGTCCGGTCGTGTACGCATCTTAGCGTATATAAGACTACCAACTGCACTGGAATATGGAACTTTTTCCATAATTTCCTTTTCCTTTTGGTTCTTTGGACATGATTTCAGACATAAATTGTCGCACTTGCTTTATAGGAGTATCAATGGACTTGCAGTCCTGCATATTAAAACGTTCTAAAATCTTCTTTATATAAGTCTCCTGTGAAAGAGAAAGAAGTTTCTTCGAACGATTCATTGAAATCTTAACTCCAAGGATATATGCGGCTTCTCCCATATCTTTCATCTCAAAAACTGATGAAAGCCAAGCCTTGATATCCATCACAAAGCCCTTGTCATTTCCGGCTATTAAAATGTCATCTACATATAGAGACATAATAACGTACTTGCTCTTAATCCTCTTGATATATACGCAGTTATCTTCATCAAGCATGGAAAAACCATTTGATAAGACAACTTCTTGAAATCGTATATACCATTGCCTCGAGGATTGTTTAAGACCATATATGGATTTATGAAGTTTACAAACCTTATGTTTGTTTCCTTCTTTTTCAAACCCTGTTGGTTGTTCCATATAGATCTCCTCGTCCAATTCTCCATTAAGAAAGGCAGTCTTTACATCCATTTGATGTAATTCGAGGTCTAAGCAAGCTACCATTGCGAGAATCAGGCGAATCGAGGTAAAACGAATAACAGGTGAGAAGGTCTCTTCGTAGTTTATCCCTTCCTGTTGCGTAAAACCTTTCACGGCAAGGCGAGCTTTATATCTGTCAATAGATCCATCATCCTTATGCTTGATCTTGAGAACCCATTTGTTCCCAATAGCTCTACGTCCTCTGGGTAAGTCAACTAAGTCCCAGACTTGGTTAACTTTCATGGATTCTAATTCCTCTTGTATCGCTTCCATCCATTTGTCTTTTGCCGGGCAAGATACGGCCTGTTTGAAAGTAGCAGGCTCGTCATCTTCATGTAGTAAAGTCATAAAGGTTTGCAGAAATTCATCCTCAAATCTTTGAGGAACCAACCTTGTACGACTACTATGTCGTATTTGAGATTCTTCAAGTCCTTGTTGAATCGAATTTAGATCAATTCTAATATCACTCCCACTTGGAATGTCGTTAGAATTGCTCACACTTGGATCATTATTCCAGTATGGAATAGGATAATCGTCATTCGTATAATCCATTGGTGAAGGTTGAAACGTATTTTCGTTTTCACCAAGAATTCTCACACTCGAATGAGGTAATCCTTCTTGATCATAAATCTCAAATAGAGATAAGTCCTTACTTATCTCGCCCTGTCTTGAAAACTCGTTTTCCAAGAAAGTGACATCCCTCGACTCAAACTCAATTAGCCCACCATTGTCTTCTTGACTAACAAAAAACATAACATTTGGAGTTTTCTGCGTATCGTATAAAGATACATTTCCTTCCCCTTGGCCTAAGTTGCCATACTTATGGGAGGAAATATGTGCGTAGGATGCACAACCCCAGGGTTTCAAAATTGTTTAAGTCAGAAGACCTTTGGTTCCACAACTCATAAGGAGTGGAGCTAACTGATTTCGAGGGTACGCGGCTCAAAATGAAAGCGGCCGTCAATAATGCATCATCCCAAAAGGTGATTGGCAAGTTAGCTTGTGCCATCATTGAACGGACCATTTCCATTAAAGTCCTATTTCTCCTTTCTGTAACACCGTTTTGTTGAGGAGTATAAGGCATAGCTACCTGATGTACTATGCCTTTTTCATCACAAAGTTCCTTAAAACTTGTTGATTGATATTCACCGCCCATATCGGTTCGCAAGACCTTAATCTTACGATCTAATTGATTCTCCACTAAACTCATATAGTTTTTAAAGCAAGCCAATGCTTCATTTTTGTGGGATATCAAATAGATATGTCCGAATCGGGTGAAATCATCAAAAAAATGATGAAATAGGACTTCCCGCGTCTTGTCTTGACATTCATCGGACCACATATGTCCGAATGGATAAGCTGTAATGGAACCTCGGCCCTTGTGCCGGTTCCAAACGGCTTGCGACAAGTTTTCCTCACAAGGCAATGTTTGCAGGTCGACATTTCGACCTTTGAAACATTGGATAGAAGGCCACGTTTGGCAAGTCTATCCATACGCGTTGGTCCAATATGACCAAGCCTTGTGTGCCAACAAATTATATTAGACTCATTAGTCAAAGAATTTGTCACAAGGAAATTTTCATTACATGAGGAATCATACATTGTACTTATTACAATAAAACCTTTGAAAACATACCCTATGCCAATTAAGGAATTATTACAAAATAGGTCCATATTACAATCATAAAGGAACCAACTATGACCAAGACCCATTAAATTGACCACAGTTTTAATATTCCTTTGAATATATGGAATGAAGAGAACATCATGAAGTAGGAGAGTGCGGTCGTTGTCCAAGACTAGCTTGCGAGTCCCAACGCCTTTCACTTCAACACGTGTGTTGTTTCCTACATTGATCCACTTCATTCCTAGGGGTATTCGGTGATACTTCACGAAGGACCGTCTGTCCCTGGCTATGTGGTCAGTGGCACCTGAATCAATTATCCAAAATGGATTAGATTCCACAAGAAATATTGAACTAGAAACACATATGTAACTAGTATATTTACAAGTTACCTCGTCGCCTCCACTCGTACACGAACGAGCATAGTGATCGAGCTTGTTGCACTTGAAGCACTTGATCTTCTTCAAGTCTTTCTTCTTGTGCCATTTCTTGTGCCCACCCCTATGTTTGGTTTTCTTGGTAGACTCAGGTTGCTTTTTACGTTCATTTGTGAACTTCGAACGATCTTTCCGTTTCTTTCCCCTATGTGAGGAACTAGCAACCATGTGCACTTCTGCACTTGGCTTGGCAGCCGCAAGCCGCTCTTCCTCTAATTCGAGGTGCTTAGAAACATCGCTGAAAGTCTTGATGCTCTCATTGTGAGTGAGATGCATCTTCATTTGGTCCCACCCATTTGGTAGGGAACATATGACTGCTTGGATTTGTTGCTCATCAGTGAGCACATGACCTGCGTCCTTTAACTCCGAGATAAGATTCGCCATATGTCGCAGATGTTTCCCCATGGAATGATCTGGATGTTTCTTATATGAATCGAACCTTATAGTTAAGGCGTGAAGTTTGGACACCGATGTGCCACCGAACTTCTCTTCTAGCTTGGACCATATGTCCATGGCTAAGTCATGCTCTCGGAAGATGCGCATTATGTCATCGGCCATAATGCTCAATAACGTAATGCGGGCTATCTTATTCTTCCGAGACCAAGCATCAAAAGCTTCCTTGTCTCGTCTGTGTTGGGCCGTAGTGCCCAACTCAGGTTCAATCATTACGTTCTTTAGAGTTTCGAGCACTTCTTGCTCCTCTAAAACGTATTGTATCTTGATGGACCAAAGTTTGTAATTATCGCCGTTGAGTTTTTCACCTCTGTTTAACTCATCGACGATATTCTTTGAAGCGGAAGACATTTTACTTTTAAAATGCTGCAAAAGATACAAAACCGAAGGTTTGATCAAACATTGCATAAAAATTCTTAAAATATAACTCCCACTTGAAATGATAATAGAATATCCCATTTGGATAGTTCTAAAAATTCAAATCCCACTTGGAATTATATTATATTTGATAAGTTACTTTCGAAAAATATTGAAGATGTTGTTTTAGAATCGAAAAGGTCTCTATGATTCCAATCACCATCTAGAACAACCTTCAATATTCCCCCATCCCTTATCAAACAATAGTACTCTTATAGTACTAGCAGCGGAAAAACGAGTTTGAAAACGTATTTTTCAGATATAATTCCCACTTGAAATGATAATAGAATATCCCATATGGATAGTTCTAAAATCAACTCCCACTTGGAATGATATTCATAATTTGATAAGTTACTTTCGAAAAATATTGAAGATGTTACTCTAGAATCGGAAAAGTCACTATGTTTCCAATCACCATCTAGAGCAACTTTCAATATTTCCCCATCACTTTATCAAATAATCGTACTCTTATAGTACTTCACAGCGGAAAAGCGTTTTTGAAAACGTATTTTTCAAAACGTATGAAAACGTATTTTTCAAAAATATATTTCAACATAGTACACTTATGATACTAGTGAAATATTAGGCAATCCCTGGCCATTGCCGGGTTTAAGCCGTTGCCGTGCCAAGGTCGGATCCCCCCATTTATGGAGATTTTTCTGCAAGCAATTTGTCGCTGGCTCCCATATGGATCCAGGCGCTTCCCCCCTTTATAGGAGAATTTTGCCGCTAATGACTGCCGTTGGCCCCGTATGGGCTAGCCTTGCAGATGGCCGGGGCCGAAATTACTGACAAGGGCTCCGGCTGAATTGGTCGACCAAAAAACCTGAATTGGTCGACCAATGCCGACCAAGAGTTCTGGCACCCTCCACCCCCTGCCAGGGCCTCTGCCCTGGCCGAGGCTGGCCTAGGGCCGGCCAGTGGCAGCCCTGGCCACTGCCAGGGCCGGCCAGGCCACTGGCCTGGCCTCGGCCAGAGGCCGGCCTGGCCTCCGCCAGAGGCCGGCCTGGCCACTCTGGCCTGGCCTGGCCTCGGCCAGAGGCCGGCCTGGCCTCCGCCAGAGGCCGGCCTGGCCACTCTGGCCTGGCCTGGCCTCGGCCAGAGGCCGGCCAGGCCCCCTGGCCCGGCCTGGCCTCGGCCAGAGGCCGGCCATGGCCGGCCATGGCCGGCCTCCCCCATTCACGGGGTTGGCTGGACACCCCCACCGGAGGGGGTGGCCGTGGTGGTGTTCGTCGTCATTGGCCGTAGCCAACCCCCTCCGCATGGGGAGGGGGAATGCATTGCCTCCATTGCCCATTTGGCTATATATTTCATGCACCAAAATTCATCTTCCCCAATGGGAATAACCACCATCTTCTTCTCCGGTGAAGCACCCGTTCGTCGAGGAAGTAGTTATCCTCCAATGGCCGTGTGCCAAAAAAATAACCCACTTCAAAAATTCATAAACTACGCGCTCCACATGAAGAGAGCGCCTATTCCCTATGAATGGAGACTCAGCATCCATGAAGAGAGCAAGTTTGATGATATGAACGGTCGGTTCTTCCCGTCACGGAGAGTTCCTACCATATCCGTAATGGTAGGAGACCCTAACGTGAAAAGAACAACCGCTGCGTTCTCTCCATCACGAAGTATTCCTACCATATCCATAATGGTAGGATACCCATTCGTGAAAAAGACAACGACTCGTTCATAGTTTCGACGGGGCGACGGTCTGATCGGAGCGAATCCGTATGGCTCCGATACCAATGTAGGATCCTGTCAAAACAATGTTAGGATCGATAAATGAAGTTGAGACTTACGCTTGCATACGCGGCACGGTAATCTCGGCACTTCTCCCTCAGATTAGCCACAACGGTCGATACTTCGTCACAGAGGATCGAAGCAGAGTTTCACCGCCTAAATCTCTAACGAGAAGAGGATTTTAATGGAAGGGAGAAGAAGAACATAAGGATGCCTTATGCAAACTTATGGCATGAAAAGTGTGAATGAATGCCTTACCCTTGGGTCCTATTTATAGGCTTTAGGGGTGGTTATTGTAGGAAATAACCAATTATAAGCTTATTAGCCTATATTAGCACATTCATTTATCTTCTTCTTTATCCACTTATCAAGTGCCATTTTGCACTTATAAAGTAGCTTTTTCCACTTATCGAGTGGCTTTTTCCACTTATCGAGTGGTCCTTTTCACACGAGAAAAGGTTCCCTTCGCGCACGCCTTCGTGCACGCGACATCTGAGGTCCGTATACCCTCATACATCCCCTCATGGGTGTATTTATGTCGTCCATATCCAACAGACTGTCCCTATCCATGCCGACGATTGGCTTGTTTACAAGCTTCTCGAGATTAGCAGGGCAGGGAAGGGCAAGATCTGTTGTGAGGGCATTATCACTATTATTGCTTCTTACCCCCAGTTTAATATCCTTATCCCCCGTGACCTTCCCGCTGCCGCAGGACCCTCACGTCTAGATCTTGACATCCTGCGGCACATTCATATGATTAAGCCCTGCCCCGATGGTCGTTTCGATTTCAATTACGGCCACCCCCCTCGCCCCTACACCATTCTCCCCAACCCCGCTCGCATGACTGTTGCTATCATGGTGGATTGGACTTTTCCGCCCGATCCCGAGTTTCTAGCGGGGTTGCACCTTCCTTTTCTTCCCCCGGATGCACACAGATCACCTTCTCCTGCCGCCCACTTAGGCGAGCAGGATATTCCTGTGTCCCGGGGAGATACCGGGGCTGGCCCGAGTCACCTTGTTTCTGCTCCTGGCCCTATCACTTCTGAGTATCTTTTTGCTGCCATCTCTGGCCTTGTATCCAGTGCCGGCATGACCACTGCCGCCGGCACCACTTCCACTTCACATCAGTCCACTTCCTTTGGTCACCGCCAGGTCTCTGCCCGTCTTGCTCTTGAGAGGGAGGTCGCAACCCTCTGTGATCTTGCCACGTCCTCTGTCCTCTCGGACCTATCACCGTCCTCCTTTCTCACTCACCCACGTTTCCCCGCACTTGAGAGGAACGTGGCCGCCATCCTTTATCTTCTCACTCACCTCCACGGACCACCACCACCCACACCACCACCCTCACCACCACCTTCACCACCTCGACAATCTTCTCCTCCACCCTCACACACATCCCCACCTCCATCACCTCCCCCATCCCATACATCCCCACCTCCTTCACCCCCACCTAGGCGATCATCTCCCCCACCCACATCTATTCCCATCCCCGTATCCATTTCTCCTCTCACGACCACTTCCGTCGCCCCCACACCACCTCCTCCCTCCTCCACCATCACTTCATATGTGCGCCGCAAGAAATTGCCGGTGCGCTCCAAATCTCTCCCACCGCCACCCACTACCTTCACCATCACGTCTTCTCCCCCCATTTCTATCCCTTCTACCACCGCCTTGATCGCCGTACTTCCACCACCACCCACCTCCATCGACACTCTACCCATCGTTCACACCACCACTGCACCTATTCCCCCACCTCTGTCCCCACTTCTCCGCACACCACCTGTCTCTCCCCACCACACTTCCACACCATCTTCCGAGGAGGGCAAGGATTCGCCTTCTCCTGATTTTTGATTTCACTTTGTTTTTTGACCTCCCCCTTGCATATATCTGCACTTTCACGATCATATCTCATTGCTAGCATTGTCATGTCTAGCTTGGGGGGAAGTCTATTTTGCTATGTTGTCGTGTTTTGCTTTCTTTGTGTGTGTGCTTGTTTCATTTGTCGTGTCGTATCATTTTCTTTCCTTCTTTTTCTATTTTTATGTCGTATGGTTTGGTTTTGATTTTTCTTTATTTTCAGTTTCGTATCTGTGTTTTCCATGTTTTTCATTACTTTTTGTGTCAGTGCATATTCCCCCCCATTTTCATTGCCCTCCCGTACTCACTCTTGTTGCATTGAGGGCAATGTAAGCTTTTGCTTGGGGGAGTCACACTTTGTGCGTCATTTGAGTCTTTCTTTTTCGTTTTTGTGTCGTTTTCATCGCGTTTTAAATTTTTCTTTTTTCTTCTATTTATCTCTTTCCCCTAGAGATGAGCCCTATGATGAATTGCCACAAAATCACACACACCTAGCATGGCATCGATAATTACACTCACTAGCCCTAGGATATCGAGTCCCCCTGCATTTTACGCATCGTGGGTCCACTTAGCTTTTTGTGAGTCGTGTGATGTGCCTAGCTGTTTGATGTGCTTCTGCTTTGTGATTTTACTTTATATACCTGTCCAGGAACGACCCCTAGATTATCACGCTTCGATATGAATAATGCGGTATTTGATTCTCTTGTCCGTTTCTGTATGCATAATTATATATATCGTATGATTCATTTCGCATGTGTCGGGATTCCACAATTAAGGACAAGGATAACCCATTTAGCCCATGATCTAATTAGCGAGTTGAGTTTCCTCTGCCCAAGTGATTAGATTCTGATTTCTTTTTTGTTTTACTTGGTGCAAATCCCCTCGTCGTGTACCGTTCTCCCACTTGGGAGAGTACACATGTGTATAGCCAAAAACCCAAAAAATCCAAAAAAAAGAGAAAAGAAAAGAAAAACCCAAAAAAAGAAAAGAAAAGAAAAGAAAAGAAATTTATATAGCCAAAAGTCCAAAAAAAATATACAAATACCCAAAACTCAAAAAATTCCAGTGTGAATATCTTTTCCTACTTGCCGAGAATAAAGGGAAGGCGAGAATTTGCACCGAGTGTTCTACTCCACATCATCTCAACCCCCATCGGTTTTGAAAACACTTGGCTTAGGAACTTTTTAGCTATTATCTAGGCTATAGTGTGGTGATTTCCTTAACCCTAGTTGTGGAGTCCCTGACGCATGATATGTTTCGATTCTCTCTCTATTCTCATGCATGCTTGAACTATATATTCGCCGCTTATTTCAAATCGAATCGATATTTGGGTCATTTCTTGGATTTGTGTATATCGAGCTTTATCGCACATCGTAGATAGTGACACGAACTGCTAGCGCATGACCACACACACTTGCGCTTCACCGCGTAGGTCCACGGCACTTGTCTGGACTCGTATTCCTTGGTTTAGTGATGTGATTTGGCGTTTGCTTGCTTGGTGTGTCATTTTTGATTTTGTTGGCCCTGACGGGTGATCTAGGATATAGAGTTTTCTTTTTCTCTCCTTCTCTGTATTTTCTCTCTCCGAGCTCTTACTCTCACTCGTCTTCCTCGAGGATGAGGAAGAGTTCAGCTAGGGGGATTTTGACGTGCATTTATATTTCATATATTTGCGCACGTTTTCTTCCGTGTTTTTCCGTATTTTACCGCCGTCTTATATTCGTTTTCTCGTGTTTTCTTGTTTTCTTTCACTTTTCCATGTTTTCAGTATTTAGCAGGAGTTTACTGGCATAAGGGACATAAAACGACGATATCGCAAGTCCCCTGAGCAACGGGAGGAGTCACACGTGATCCAGGGAGTCAAACAACGATGATATCATCTTTCAGCCCCTCACCCGATCGGTTGGTCATCTTCAACCGATCGGGTGATGCACGTGTGTACCACCCGGACTCAGCTTGGAGCTCACAAGAAGTCACCAGGTCGGTTCAGTGACCGGTTCAAAAGCCCAAAGTCTCTGGAATTCGAAGCTGATTGCCAACCGATCGGGTGATTTTCACTCGATCGGTTCACCTGTAGCTGAATCTCCAGAGACAAGACACGGTCAGCTCAACCGGCCTCCTCACCCGATGGCACCAAGATCCAACCGGTCACATTCATATGTCAACCGACTGGGTGAAGATGACCGGGTGAAGTCCTGCATTGCGCTGTAAATGAGTGAAGCATGTCACCCAATCGGTTGACTTGTCAACCGATCGGGTGATATCTTTTCCTATATATAGAACCCTAGGTTTTCCAGAAACGAAGGTTGGTTATTTTTTACTGTTTTCTTCATTTTGTGACGGCTGTAATTTCCCAGTTTTTGTAAGTTTTCAGATCTTTGTCAAACTTTAGTATTATCTTAATTGCTTTACTACCATTGCATTTCTATTGTCTGATCATGATTTTTACGGTCGATTTCTGTTTAGATCGCTTTTTACTAAATATGTGTGAGTAGTTCCCAAATCTGGGATTTTGGCAGAAACCCCTTCGTGGGTTCTCCCCGATGCATCCATAAGGCTAGGAAATCGATAGGGATTAGGAATCTACCGGTTACGTGGGGTGTTTTATTGTCATCGACGGGAAAAAGACCGCCTTTGACCGTTGGGCCAAGGGGGAATAACCTTGGTGGTTGACTCCCTAGCCATAGCTCACGCCCTTAGCGTAGACGTCGAATCCTAGCGCGCGGGAGCGGAAGGATGAGACGTTGGGAGTTATCGTTGCAAGCTTAGTGCTCCCGAAGTCGATCAGTGTTAATGGACACGGGAGTGCGCACTGATCGAACCTGGGAAGTCCGGCGTATCATCCTGGGCACCGACCAGAATATCGGGCCCATGGGATGCCGGTACCACTTTCAGAGGCAACGTCTCACCAATAGACCCTAATTCCGATCGCTATCCTTCCCGTAGGTCGTATCGGCGAGAATCGCATGATAGGGTGGAAGCCAGAGTCCCAGGTTTTTCCTTTATATTGTCTATACCTTGCATTCCATTTACAGTGATAACCCATCATTTGATCCGGGCTAGCTCGCCCATGGGGTGATTTTGATCCTCTTTGACACAAGCACATCCACGCCTCCCTGAGTTCGACCCCCAAGCCACACTACAACACCGTGCGCTTGCGGTTACAAATATTTAAATCTCACGCGCCCAATCGGATTATTACACATATCTAGCACGCACTTGCGGGGGACGTCAATCACTCGGCCGAGTGACTAATCCTATAAATTCAAAAGGTCGCGGCCCAATTCCCGAAAATTCCAAAAATCCCAAAATTTCACCCGAGCCATCGACTCTTCCCCCTCTTCGCCTGAATTGATCCCATACTCCGCCCGAGCCGCACCTCCCTTCGCCCGAGTCGTCGACCCCGCACCGCCGTCCCTGGCCTCCGACCGTCACCGATGCCGCTCCCATCGCCGTCGGCCATCCTCCATTTCACCCGATTATTCCCCTTTTCTCCATTTCTCCATTTTGTAAGCCCATTCAATCCCAAATCCAAATCAATCTATATATATATATCTATTATACCTGATCTTACCCCATACTTATTGATATTCATTGCTAACTTGTTAATTTGTGTTTCAGGCTAGCTTGGGGGAGATTCAGGGGCAGATTTGGAACTTCTCGGAGGAGGGGAATCTCCGCACGCATCCATCGCTTGCACTCGCGTCGTGTTTGGGTACACTTGTTCCTCTTATACAACACTTCGCATTTGGGTAGGCATGTTTCACAGCTCACATGTCACCACGCACTAGGTCGTGCACGTGGGTGCCCACTTCAAAGCGGAAGAGGACCAGCGATCCTGGCCCCTCTTCCGCTAGGGCAGACTCCCCACCACCTATCCCGCCACCACCCACACTTCTGCCTCCTACCGCACATATTCCACCTCCACCGGCACAGCCCGTCCCTGCATTCGACATGATGGAGATCACCTTCTGAGACAACGCACAGCGCATCCATTTCGAGATGCTCTCCCACCGTTCGATCGTATCCTCTAGGTTCGCGCACCTTGTAGATTTCGAGCGCCTAAGGGTACTTGAGGGCCTACTCCAGTTGTATGACAACGTGGGGTGGCTTGACTTTTTGTCTGTGTCGACAGACACCCTTCGTCCGTCCGACACTCGAGGTTCTTAGTTCTATTTCTAGGACTCCTCGGGGTTGCTCATTCCTATTGATGGATCATGAGTGCGAGATCACTCTCGACATGCTCCAGGCCTACTTTCAATGACCCCCAGTCCCGGACCCAGACCGAACCTATAGTCTCATGCACATCCCCCTGCCATCATTTGATACCCACGCCTTCTGGACACTCATCACGGGTTCATCACTTGCCTTTGACCCTAGCCGGGCCAAGGCTTCCGCTATCCTCCACCCATGCATTTGCATAGCACATCGCCTTATAGCGACCACTTTCTTAGCGAGGTATGAGCCAGGGACGATGTCGACTCCTGAGCTTTACATGCTCTACGCGATGACTCGAGCAAGAGCCTTCGAGAGAGATGGAGACATTTTACTCCCCGCAGTTCAGATTGACATATCTAGTTGGTACTTAGACCGCAACATTATCTCTATCGGCGCCAGGACGCATATCTGTTGCGGCTGTCTGATTTCTCTTCTGGCTCCCATGTGCGGAGTAGACCTCCCAGCTGGTTTGCTACGACCATCGGGCCCCACTCCCTTTCCATTGACGTTTTGTCCCGCATGAGGATGCTGCGTCCTCATGGTCAGTACCACTGGGTATGGCTGTACGGTCCTTTTGGCACAGATTACATGGTTCTTTCGAGCCCCGCTCGGACTCATATTGGACCCACGGGAGGGGAGTTAATTTCAGCGATGGACGTCCTCATCCCAGTTGCGTATGTGCCAGAGCCTGAGGGCGCTCTGCAGGAGCCCTTCCTTCCACCTTTGGACCCGGAGATCCCTCAGCCTGGACCTGATCTGTCTGCACCTTCCAACACCTCTGTCCACACTTCTGTCAGTTTCTGTTGTACACTCGCTGAGGCCACCACCGCCACCGCCACCTCTGCACCGTTGATCGTCAACCCTATTTCATATGGGAGTTTTGAGTGCCCCACCACCATTCTTGAGAGCGACGAGCCTTCCTTCACTTCTGCAGTGGAGACCATGTCCATTTTATTATTCTCGACCCATGTGGAGTCATTTTCTGCACACTTCACAGCCTCCCCAGTCGTCGATCCTACCATCTCCACTGTAGCTGTCTTCACCAAGAGTGTGTCACTGACCTCTCTGACCTTCTCGTCCACTGTCACCGTCTCAGCTTCTACGGCTGCTCACTCTCCTGAGAGCATTCATGCGTCTCAGCCTCCCATAGAGGCTGGGCGTCTTTTTGTGAGCACATCACCACAACCTCACCCGGTAGTTGCACCAGTTGTTTATGGTAGCCGTGCGAGGCAGCCCCGTACCCCACCTGTTCGACCCTCTGCTCCACCTCCCCCGACACCCTAGTTCAGTACTTGCATGCTCTAGAAGGGGCCGTCAGTGGACTTAGAGGAGATTTCCAGGCTCTCTCCGATACCGTTAGTGCTGTACAGTCTCGCGTCACCTTACTTCCTGGTATTCATGCTAGCTTGAACCAGATTCTTGCGCGACTGTCACAGCCTCCACCTGCCGCTACATGTCCCACTCCACAGCAGCCACCTCCACCACCTCCTCCTCCACCACCTCCACCACAGGACGGTGCTGATGCTCCACCACCCACTTAGGCACACACTGGATGCCTCACATACCTTTGCTGCTGCTATGATTGATGCTGTCATTTTATCTGCTAATTTTGCACCCCTCCTCCACGCACTTTTTAGTGATTTTTTGTTCGTATCTGTCTATATCATCTTGGGAGAGAGGAGGCATTTTTGGGCATGTTATATTGCACGATCTTGATCTTTGCATGCATCATTTGTATTTCCATCTCATTTTCTTTAATTTTTCATCATTTATCATGCATGCATCCTCACCCACCCCACCCATATCTTAGTTCTCCGTGTGCTGCACTTTGCACATTGAGGACACTGTGCCGTTTAGTTTGGGGGAGTGAGTGTCTCACGCACTTTTCATTTTCTTCATTTTTATTTTCATTTTTTCCACCTTTCTTTATTTTACACTTATTTTCACCCACTTTTTCGTTTTTTCTCATGCATCACGTTTTCTTATTTTTTTGAGTCTGCTGCATATGTATAGTAAATTTTGATTTCCTTTATCCTTATGTCCTTTATCCTTTTGGCTAGAAATGAATTTTCTGTGATGATGATGACGTGGAATTAGCTTATCTCTATATGCATATCATCTTGTCATGCCATCGTTTTTATTTCAGATATCATATGCTATACTTTGTTGTGCATTCAAAATAGTAACATGCACCTTTATTATATGAATGTGAATGAAATTCTACTATTAGCTGAGTCTGATGATTTATATTCTATACTTTTCCTAGAAAACACACCAAGCTTCACGCATTGATTGCATATATTTGGAGTGATGCTTTGTTGTCTGATATCACTTCTTTTTGCATGAAAATTGTACGCTTCACTTTTAGGTTGATTGAATGTATGTCATTTTGATGTGACTGGATGAGTTTACTTTCTGAGTTCAAACTGAGTAGATTACATTACTCTGATGAAAGTTGTCACGCACATTCTAAAGAGTGAACTGAGCGTTACATACTTTTCTTTCTCCACAGTTCGTGGACATCATTTCTATACTTAAAATCATTGGTGAATCTCCCTTTAGCGAATCTTATATTGGCATCTCCCTCGCTATAAAGTCCATGCTCCAATACCCCAAAATCAAAAGAAAAAAATATACATGCATATCTCTCTATCTCTTAATTTGGGATCCTTGTTGTACATATGTGATTACAAAAACAAAAACAAAAAAAGAGAAAAGTGCAAAATAAAAAAAAAGAGAAAAGAAGTTCATACATGATCCCATTTCATTTATTTCTCTCTTTCTTCCCTCTTTTATTTTATTTTGGAGCTTCAAAAATGGGAAAAAGTCTTAGTGTGTTATTTGATGCCACCACACTTATAGATAAGCTTGGGGGAGGGGATCCGATGACGTGTGAGAGAGTGACTACTTGTCTGTGCATGACAACCTAAGTTAGGTAATTTTCTATACTCGGGAAGATTTTTAAAAGTATTACGAAGTCTAGGAATTGAAATTTGGCATGCATTTCATGAAAACCACTCCTTTCTATTCTTATTGCTTCATATTGTGTGATACCAATTATACTCCAAATAGAAAGCCATCAATTGAAAAGTGTGCGATCTATGATTATGTATATTACTTTAGATGCTTCAGACGATGCTAATTCTAGGATGATTTCGTATTTCATATTGTTTTGATGTTCTTGGGTTTCTATATCGAATGCACATATATATATGATCATGATATCGAGATAAAAATCTTTCGCATGTTTTTATTCATTGTATGCTATTTGAGTAAGCAAGTCTATGTCCTGAGAAAATGATCTAGCACTTTCCTCTTCAGTTTTCTTTTCTATCTTCTTTTTCCTTTTTTCCTTATTTTTATCCGCCGGGTTCGCTTTTTACTCATCTTCCTCGAGGACGAGTAAGAGGTAAACTTGGGGGATTATGATCGCTTCTTATTTTACACCTTTATTCTGCATGTTTTCATGACATTTCGATCGCCCATATTGAGTTTTTCACGATTATTCAACCATATCGCGTTGCTTTTCACTATTTCTTGTTTTTGTCATATTTTAGGAGATATGGAGCGATCTGGAGCGAAAATGAGATCAAGGGACTTTCACGCTCACCGGAGTGTCGCCCACAGCTTATTTGAGGAGTTAGCAGTGCTAGCGGGTGAGCGAAAGAGGACGAAATTCGATAGAATCAACAAGGTGGCCAGGAGGAGAAGAAAAGAGCCCATAAGCAGCTCACTCGGCCGAACAGATAGTTCACTCGACCGAGTGAAGGAGTGCGTTCGGCCGAGTGAAACGGATTCAGACTGCCAATTTTCAAAGTTCACTTGGCCGAACAAGAAAGTTCACTGGCCCGAGTGAGGAAGCTCACTCGCATAAGTCTAACAGTGATTTTCTTCCGAGAAGCAGCCAACTTACTAGAAATTTGAGAAGACCTACTCTGCTGAGCATGATTGCTCACTCGACCGAGTGAAGAAGACCACTCGCCCGAGTCAGACGGAGCGACAGACCCCCCAATTTTCCCGGATTCTCTGTTTTTTATTGAGTCTGTCACTCGGCCGAGTGACATGGTTCACTCGACCGAGTGGTGCTGTCCGACTGCTAAGCAAATTAGGTTTTTTGGCTGCGCCAGGGTCAATTCTGTCAGGAATTTTTGGAAGATTTTGACTTGTATTTAAACCTAGTTTTATTCCTAGTTTTAGGAGAGACTTGGATTTATTTTTGACGGCGATTCCTTTTGTAAATCTCAGCTAGAGATCATAGACGCGCAATTTGGTTTGATCTTTCTCTTTAAAAATCTTATTTTTATGAATTGTTCTCCTTAGCTATGAATTATGCTATGATCTATTTCTTTATTTCTGAGATTTCTATGATGAATTTTTAGTAGTTTCGTCGTTCTAGGGCATGTGGATGAACCCTATGGATCCGATCTTTTGAATTGTGATGAATGAGTTGAATAGTTTCTAGGATTGAAGAAAGGTTAGGTTGTGATTGATTTATTACGAGTAGCTAGGAATTTCCATCGATTGCGATTTGCAAGACATTGGATCCCAATTGCTGGGCAAGCCTAGATATTCGATTTAGGTTTATAATCGAGATTCTCTAGATTTGGTTTGCAAGAGATTGGACCAAAGCTAGGATTTTTATTATAAATCTATACTAATATTCGTTTGCAAGAGATTGGACGAATACGAACTATCATAACCTAAATCGTAGCTCGAGTTTGCACGAGAGTGGGCTCGAGGTCCGATTGGATGATGATGTCGATCTTCATGCTAGTGGCTTAGGTTAGGGTTTGCACGAGAGTGGACCCTTATCTAGGTTGCTATAGACCAGCAATAGCACGAGAGCGTGAGAGTGAGCTTGGTTCTACATTCAGTTGCGACTAGTTCACCTCAATTCAAGCCTTGCAACATTGAGATTCATGATCCACAAGGATAAGTGATGATCCGTAGTGGGGATTTCCTATCCCTAGATGCCTTTCATTCTATTGAATTCTATTTGCTATTTAAACGATTGTGACACACTATCACCCAAACCATTCCATTATTCCATCGATAGCTAGGTGATCAAAATAGAGGACTGTCAATTGTCATCCCTGAGTTCGATACTCGCTCTCCACTACGCCATGCACTTGCGGTAAGACTACAGTCGTTTTCCGGGTGTATATCCGGGCGCGATCAGGTTATGACCCAAATCCCCTCTAATGCTTAAGTTAGTATGGAACTTAAGGGTGAGAGGGAGCTTGGTGCAGTAGAGATCGACCCACGGAGGTTCGGCTCAAGACTGGCGGCGCAAGCTCGAATGTATAAGAAGTATAAGCTGAGAAAGTAGAGTTCTATGTCTTAGACCTCGTACCTTGGAAACATGACCCTTTTCTCTATTTATAGACGTTCAGGGTCCCTTTGGAGACTTTGGCGTGATAACGGCCACCCATAATGGGGCCATGATCCTCCCACATAAATAGGAATAAATGTTGTGCACATCCCCGAGATTTACGAGCCCGCCTTTAATCCCACAATCAAGAGAAGCAGATTCAACAGTCGACTGACCTTTGGGCTTTAACTGAGTTGGTATCGGGATTTTTTGGTGGGCCTTGCGGGCCATAATCATTTGTCAACCGAGTAATCTCGAACGCCGGCCCAATAACTAAGCAATTGTTGTCATGATGAGTATCTCTTGAGATTATCTTTGTTTATATATTTTTCATATCAAAATCCTCGTTATTCCCCATAAATCCATGTCCCATTCAATCGATTAGCGTAGCTAGCAACGACCTAGAATCGAGCTAGTACTCAATCAATCCGCCTCCCTACGGACGACCCGTAAAGTGCTACGACGACGTCATGCGCTTGCAGTTATAAATTTAAAGCTCTAACAAGTATCACTGCTAGTGTGATTAGGCTATAATTAATTTGGATTAATTGGTTATCAAATTATGCCTTAGGGTGAGGTTGTCGCACCTAATGTTGTCATATATCCCCTACTATCGTGATGCTATGATAAGACTACCTATCCTATGCCCAAGCCAGCCATCGTTGGTCATTGACATACGATAGATGAATGATGCTTGACAAATGTCCCCAATCCTCCTTCACGCCACTATCGTGGATATAATTCGGATCAATGTTAGGAGGCCTCTAATCTACGCCTAACTATCGTTGACGACATAATAGTAGAAATCGACATATGGTCGAAAGCCCTAGATTAGCCCTAACTATCGTTAGCGACTAATCTAGTAATCCACAATGGATGAGATCGATTTGTATCAATAATAGTCGTCTTAACAAACCCCTAACCAGCAATTATTTGATAACCCATTAATATCACATCAATCCATAGCCAATCATAATATGGTTCAACCCACAGCGCTAGATGGTGAACTACTCGCGACCCATAGATGGAAACATAATCAGATACAATAATATGTTCATAGAGACAATAGGGAATGGATAGAAAAGCCTATCTAGATGATCCACAATAAGAAAAACAAAGAAACACAACTATTGATTGAAACCCAATATCAAAATTACAAAAAGTGTTCAGAGAGTAACATCAACATCATAGATTAGGGATCAAAAAACACCTAAAGAACACTGAAAATCCTCTGCAAAAAAGCTCTATAAAAAGCTCCCTAAAAGAAAAGAACAAAAATCTATTTATACTAAACCCAGAAAATCCCCAAAAGTCCCAAAATTGTCCCTTGGCGGCGCCCAAAAACCACTCAGAAAACCAACCTGACACAGTCGTGTGGAAATCCATACGACCGTGTGACTACAGTAATTAGAAATAGCTACTGTTTCATTTTTCTCCAACGGATAGACGACCATGTGGAATTCAATGCGGTAGTGTAGAATCTCGTTCAGTCTCCTTTAGAAATTGACCCACACGGCCGTTTAAACGACCGTGTGTGGTCTTCTTCCATGTCATGTGACACGGCTGTATGGCGTATGCTACATGACCGTTTAACCTTCGTTTGCAGCTCATCTTTTGGGCTTTTGGCTAGCTGACTGTGTGATGTAACACACACAGTCGTGTGTATCTTCTATTCCTCTTCACTCTTTGATGATTTTGGCCTCCCTTGCTTCTTGATTCCTTTCCAAGAATCCATCCTCACTTTAAGGTCCTAAAACTCCATGTTTTTGCCTAAAATGCATCTAGGAGACCCAAAAGTAAAAAAAGGAAACAACAGATGGATGAAATGACATGGAATATGTGGTGGAGTAGTGTGAAATGCATATGAAAATTACATGAAAAGTATATAAAATAAACACTCATCAGGACCATCCATGGGCCATGGGCTTTTAGTGTGTCGGCTGATGATACCTTTCCCCGTGTCATTGCAGGATGGTTGGTTGTTGCTCAGTGACCCTTTGGCACTATTTAAGACATGCATTTCCCTATTTTCCACCTCTTTCATGCACAACCTTTTGGAGGGGGCGTGTCATGGTTTGCAATCACATGGGTGTTGGACCTTGTTCGAAGCATGTCGAGGACAATCTCCTGAAAGAGATCATTGTTCCTAGCCGCACGGTCCCGAGCCTATTGCATATCATAGAGACACATCAAGAGAGCTTGGTAGTCCACCATCGTGGGAGCGTGAGGAATCGTTGCAAGAGCGATGTAGATCTGTGGAGGTGGGCACCAACAGATGGGCCGTCCTTCATGGTGTGGACTTTAGCCGCTCCGTTGGGTTCACTCGTCATGGCCTTCATGCCCTTCACCATGATGTTAGGGATGATAGCAAGAATGTGGTTGTGAAAGTGTCAAAGTTTAGACAACGACGGGAATGCCGGAGAGATTGCTGAGTTGGAGCCTTTGTGATGAGGGTTGTCATAAGGCCATTTTGATATCACAACTGTTGATCCCTAAATCTTTGGTTAGGCCACGGAGATGAGTATTCATGCAACAGCGGAGCCCAAACAGGATGGTTTCACCGGGCTGAGAGAAAAGATCACTCGACACCATTTGAAACAGAAAGAAAATTTGTTAGAGGAACAGAGAAGTGGTGGCCCTTTGATTCAGCTCCACTTCTTAAGTTAGTATCAAGTGAAGTAAGGGTGGGGCATTGGCTAGATATAGCCATCGCTATGGTTTTGAGATGGAAAGTAGAGATAGAAATGCTTGGGGTTACTCAGAGATTCCCAGGTACCAGATGCAGGTGGCGAACCTTTCGCTTCACATTAGATGGAAAAGGGCATGCCATCTCAGATGGTCCTCCACTCTCCTTTGTAATGGACTTTGTAATGCCTTGATAGCTACTGCACAAGTACTAGAGGGGGGTGAATAGTACTTTAAAATAATCAAGATAATTATTCCTAATTATTGTGCAAACTCAATCAACAATGCGGAATGAAAATATGACAACAAAGAAAGAAGCAATGCAAACAATCGATGTAACGGGTTCGGATCCACTCAGGTCTCCCCGACTTGTTCCCGGTGATCCTACGTCCCATACACCCGGATCCCCTCGGGCTACTTGAGTTAGAAACCACTAACCCAAGTTTTGCACTATGAAATTCTTGTAGAAAACCTCTACAAGATCAAATCATACACAAATGAAAATGTTACTTCCACAAACCAGGATCACAAACTTCTCTCACAGACCGAGAGAAAAACTTGCAATATCACTGTAAATATGAAATATAAATACTTACCACAAAACCCTATGCCTTGAGTAAAACTTACTGATTTTAGGGCAAGAAGGATTTTGAGGAAGAGAATGCCACCAAACCCTAGCTCCAAGAAGATGAACAGCGATCGAAGGCTAGGATGGAGTTGGTGACCTTGAATCAAGCTGTTGGCTTGAGAGGCTCACAATGAAGAGAATCTCTCTTGAGGAAATTAGGGCTCAAGGAGTTTGGAGAGATTCTTGTGAGAATGAGGAAGCTTTAGAATTGAGTTGAATGCTTTCTCTTTGATCTCTAAATCACAATAAATGTCAGCCTTGAATGCTATGAAGAAGCATCACAAGTATATATAGGATAGAGAGAAGAGAGAGAGAAAATTCGTAGCATTTAATGCTCCAATGGCTCTATTCTGAAGCAGTCTAATCGGTCTAAGAAGGATCACTGACCGATTAGTTTCTCAACTAGTCGATCGGTGATTCTTCTTGGACCGACTAAAAGGTTCACAGCCAAGAAAGATAGTTCAGGAGATATAGAACTAGTCGGTCTAAGAAGACTTGCCAACCGACTAGTTTGACAACTAGTCGGTCGGTGAGTGTTCTTTGACCGACTAAGCAGTTGAAATTCAATAGGCTGAACACATGAGAACTAGTCGGTCTAAGAACAAATTCCAACCGACTAGTTTCACAACTAGTCGGTCGATAAATGTTCTTGGACCGACTAACAGTAAACAGTAGCTCAGGCTAAAAAGTGAAAGTATAGCTAGTCGGTCTAAGAAGGATTCCAAACCGACTAGTTTGACAACTAGTCGGTCGGTGAACCTTCTTGGACCGACTAATTTGTCAACGGTGTCTAGGCTGAATTGAGCAAGGAGATCTAGTCGGTTCAAGAAGGATTCTTAACCGACTAGATGACAATCTAGTCGGTTGGTTCTTCTTCTTAAACCAACTAAGATGCACTAGAAGCCGCGAAATGAAGCGTAAAGCTTCGGGAAAGTTTATATGGGCTTCTAAGATAATCCTAGCTCTAAGATATGAGCGTTATGAAGATTATAATGTAAGACCTACTCAAGGCTTAACATTCTACAAAAAGAAGCTAGAAGACTATAAATTAAACTAGACGAACCGTCTTTAAAGCTTCAATCCGAATCTCTTGACTTCAATAATGCTCCTAGAGCTTCAACGAATCTTCAGGCACACGATCACGTGCTTTGAGAAGTCTTGAGATGTCGCTTTTGATGTACGTAGAATTTTGGCAACGATCTCCATAACTGCGCTCACAAAGAGTTAGTTCACGATATTTATGTTTGTTCATCATCAAAACCAAATCCGGGGAATCGATACTCAACATTCTCCCTTTTTTGTGATGACAAACCAACATAAATAATAATCAATAATAATGATTCAAATGAAATTTACTTACTCCCCCTGCATTGATGACATGTTAATTCCGAATTAAATAATAATCATAAGCATCAAGCAGACGAGGAAAGTATAAAACATGATCCAATTATTGAAATATCGGATTTGAAATCTATTTTTATATCTTCACTCCCCCTAAATCTAACATATCAAATTAGATTCACGGTAAATTGCTTTGAATTATCATTTAGCACATCGTCATTATTAATTCTCTCCCCCTTTGGCATTAGCAAAAAGAGCGGGAGAAGATCAACGGCAACAACAATGGCTAAAATAAAAGCACGAGAGTCGAAGAATACGACCACGGTCCAAATGACACCAAAGTAAAAGCACGATGAAAATCACAGCGTGCCAACGAGACCATAGTCGAAAATCGAAAAATGAACTCATCAAAACTCAAATCAATTTTACATATTGAGTTAAGGAACATACTCTCCAATATCAACATTCTTAGTGAATTTAATGCATGGAAAACAATACTATGTTTTCATAGAAACAATTCTATTTAATCAATTTAATCGTCGAGCGACGAAATCAACATCAGAGACAAAAAGAATATAATGTGCACACTGAAGTAAATGGCAATACGATGTATATATATATAACATGATACATCAAAAAGTATACATCCGCCAACACAAATATAAACGATCATCAGATCGGATCACATCATACAACATATCTCACAGCATACATCGAAGTAACACAAAACATACAAAAATCCATCAAAAATACATCAAAAATACATAACCACCCAACTATCCTACCCCACTCTCTCACGACAAAGTAGATCATCCAAGTGCAAATGGGAGAGTCCTCCAACGCAAGCTCAGGAGGCGGAGGCAGGGTCTGCAGCAGCAGCAGGCTGTGCAGAAGGGGTGGTAGTCTCTGGGTCGACGGGAGTGACAACCGAAGGGAGAGTGGCAACAGGAGTGGTCTCGGGAGCACCAGCAGAAGTATCCACCGAAGGAATGGTGGCAGCAGGTGTGCTCTCGGGAGCACCAGCAGAAGAAGTAGCAGCAGACGTACCATCGGGGGCACTAACAGGAGAACCAACAAGCTCCTCAAGATCAGCCTCATCCATGGCCTCGTCGTCAGAAACAGTAGGAGGAACCTCAATGCCCAAGTGAGTATAGATGCGGGCAAGCATCTCCTCACAACGAGCAATACGAGCCTCCTGACGGCTCTGAGAAGCTGAAGAGTCAGGGCGAGAAGGCGGAGGAGGAGCAGCTGGGGTAGTCCTCTCAACATGACGCAAGGCCGCAAGCGACTTCTTGACGGCAGTCGCGTTCAGAGGAGGACCCAACGGACTCTGATCATCGGTAGGTAGAGGGACGCCAAAATGACGAAATACTAGAGTCAACAGGCAAGGGTATGGAATATGAGCTGATTTTGTGGACTTTCGGATGCATTCAAAGGAGTCCATTTTATCTAAGATAATGCAGGCCTAATTTATCTCGCTCCCCATAAAAAGAGCATAGGTAAGCTTGAGAAATGGCTGGGAGGGCAAGCTGGAAGAGCCGTACTTCGGTAGAAGACACGACTTCAGAATAAGATTTAGGACCCACACATTTGGCTTAAATGATTTCGAAGGAAAGCCAATCATGACGGGAGGAATGACGTGGAACATCTCAGCAAGCATGGTCTGGTCAAGATCGTGGATATTATCCACGGAGATATCAACGGGAAGCAGGCCAGAGGATGAGATACCAATCAACTACCCTAAGATCTCTACCGTGTGGACAATAGGTGTCCCCAAGACAGTGGTCTCAATGCAGTGAGTGTCATCATACTCACCCTGGACACGATTCACATAGAATAATTTTACGAGTCTGGGATAGGGATGGGGATTCACCTTGGGATCATGGCGAAGATAGTCTAATAGACCGCTATAGGAGAGGAGATCTGCGAGATGTGAAAAGTCAGAAAACTGAACGAAGTGCTCCAGAATCAACGGACAGTGCTCGATACGGTTGTAAGCCGTAAGACACAACGGGTCATCGTGACACAACGAGATATCGACACTACCAAAAGGCATGGGAGCCTTCCCCTTCGACTGACGAGAGGAAGTGCGAGGAGGAGGAGTAGGAGACTTCTCGGTAGCTTCTGTCTCCAGAATATACTCTTCGTCGGAGTCAGAAGCGGGAGGAGTGGGTGCACGAAAGGAGCTAGGCTTGGGTTTGGGCTGTGAAGATGATCGGGCTCTAGGCTTAGAAGTAGCCGACATCTTCTTCTTAAGAGGAGGCGAAGAGGAGGATGGACGAGTCGATTTGACACGGCGTTTGGGTTGAGGAGGGTCGGGAATAGGCTCTACGGTCATGGGAGACGGACAGGTAGGAAGGATAGGGATGCGTGTTCTTGCCATGATCGTGAGACGAGACAACACTCAATCAACCAAAAGAAACCCTAAATTGATCGAAATTGAAAGTGAACGAACGGAAGCCCTAATACAAATGAGATAGGAAACTTGAAAGAAAATGAACTGAAATCGAACGAAAGAGAGACCTAGGAGCTGAGAGAAAATATACCCTAGGTCGACTGGAGGTAGAGGAGAGATCGGCGACGGCGGATGGTGGCCAGAAACGACGGCGCACTGCGGAGGGAGGAGAGGAGACGAAGGGTTTTAGGGATTGAGAGTAATCGCGCACCGATTAGAATGAATTCTAATCGGTGCGGATGATAGTATAAGTCGACTTACGGAGTGAAAAGACAAAACTGCCCTAACGCATTTAGTCGGTCTCAGTTAAAGCGCTGACCGACTAGAATATAATCTAGTCGGTCGGCCAATGAGCTTAGACCGACTAACTGCAAACAGTAACTGAGGTCAAATAAAGAGCATGACTTAGTCGGTCTGAGTTCAATCACTAACCGATTAGAACTGAATCTAGTCAGTCGGTAAATGAACTGGGACCGACTAAGAGCGTCCAAAAAATTTGAAAATCTGAAAATTTTGAGTTTTCTCCAAATAACACGTGGACGATACATCGAAATACTCTCACACATCATTATTCTATCCCATAAAACATCGAAAATTATAAATACGACGTTCATGAACATTTCTAGCATAAATTCCGAAAATCCAATCATAAATCCAGAAAATCCCAACAAATCTAGCCTGAGCATATATAAAAAAAATTATTATCATGCAAGATTATAGAAAATATGAATCCTAAATCTCGGATTCACCCATAATCCCCAATTCTCGACGTAACCGCACAAAGGAGTCTTCCTTGAGTGGTTTCGTGAAAATATCGGCGATTTGCTTCTGGGTTTCAACGTACACTAAAATGATGTCCTTTCTAGCAACATGATCATCTAGGAAATGGCGACGTACATCTATGTGTTTGGAACGGGAATGGTGTACCGGATTCTTAGAGAGACATATTGCACTTTGGTTGTCCATCATGATAGGGCAAGTATCACAGTTTATACTGAAGTATTTAAGTGTGTGTCTCATCCAAAGAACCTGAGCACACGCAGCACCGGCGGCAATATATTCCGCCTCGGTGGTTGAAAGTAATACGGAATTCTGCTTCTTGAAAAACTAAGAGACAAGAGAATTTCCTATAAAATGGCAAGTGCCACTAGTACTTTTCCTGTCGGATTTGCATCCAGCATAATCTACGTCACTATATGAGATTAACTCATATGTGCTAGACTTTGGATAATACAATCCGTAGTCGAGTGTGTAACTTAAATAACGGAAAATATGTTTTACCGCTACTAAGTGAGATTCCTTAGGTTGAGACTGATAACGAGCACATACACATACAGCAAACATAATATCGGGCTGACTGGCAGTAAGATATAATAAACTACCTATCATACCTCGATGTAGACGAATATCTACATCTTTGCCGTCAGTATCTTTATCAAGATGTGTAGTAGTGCTCATTGGAGTCTTCTAGCTGGAAGCATTCTCCATTCCAAATCGCTTTAGCAACTCCACCGTGTACTTGGTTTGGTGGATGAAGATTACATCGTGCATTTGGCGAATTTGGAGACCTAAGAAATATTTGAGCTCACCCATGTGGCTCATCTCAAATTGGCCCTTCATGACATTAGAAAACTCTTCGCAAAGAGTGAAGTTAGTAGCACCGAAAATGATATCATCAACATAAATTTGAACTAAAATAATATCATGATTGGCATACTTAACAAATAGTGTTGAATCAACTTCACCCATTTTAAAACCCAAATCCAAAAGAAAGTTCTTTAGGCGGTCATACCAAGCTCTTGGAGCTTGTCTCAAACCGTAAAGTGCTTTCTTAAGTTTGAAAACGTGATTTGGAAATTTTTCATTTATAAAACCCGTAGGTTGAGAAACATAAACTTTCTCAACGACATCTCCATTTAAAACGCACTTTTTACATCCATTTGAAAGAGTTTGAAATCTTTATGGCATGCAAAAGATAACAACAACCTAATAGATTTTAATCTAGCTATAGAGCAAAGGATTCTTCGAAATCTATACCTTCCTCTTGCTGGTAGCCTTGAGCTACTAACCGAGCTTTGTCCCGGACGACGTTTTGGTTCTCGTCGGTCTTGTTCTTGAAAATCCACTTCGTTTCTATAACGGTGTGGTTCTTCGAAGGCAATGGAACTAGCTCCCAAACCTCATTCCTCTCAAATTGAATGAGTTCCTCCTCCATGGCTAGGATCCAAGCACTATCTTCGCACGCTTCGTTAATATTCTTTGGCTCTATTGAAGAGGCAAAGGCACAATGAGCAAAGTAGTTGACTTGAGATCTCGTCTTGACACTATCAAGTATGTTGCCAATGACTTGCTCATGGGGATGGTCACGAACTGTATGAAGCCGTTTGGGAACTCCCTGATCACTAGGAACATTCTCAAAAGACTCATTAGTCGGGTTAGTATCAATAGAATCAATAGAATTATAATTACCAATAGAATCACATATAACTTCCATGGAGTCATCATCATTGATAATTCTAGATGGGACAAAATTTTCATTGAATGAAACATGAAGTGATTCCTCGATCGTTGAGGTTCTTTTGTTGTATATCCGATAGGATTTGCTACGGGAGGAATATTCAACAAATATCCCCTCATCGGATGTTGAATCAAATTTGTCCAAACTACCATACGTGTTTTTAATAAAACATTTTGCACCAAAAAATCAAAAATGTTTAACTTGAGGCAATCTACCAAACAACAATTCATAACAAGTTTGTTTGGTGCCAAGCCTCAAAAGTATCCTATTAAACATATAGCAAGCGGTATGTACCGCTTCCGCC
>JAULAV010002233.1:0-38177 GCA_030789695.1 Scilla litardierei
TGATCAGTGATGGCAAAAAAATATGAGTCTTAACAGGCATGGCCAATGTGTCAAGTAAGACAGATCCCCAGCATACGGGAAGTTCACCCATTAAAGCATAGAGACAGCATGCTGTGTTGTTACTAACATAATTCAGAGAACCAATCTTAGGGGCGAGATTGGTCAGAATAATCTTGACCATCATTCTAGAGGGCGGATGAAGAGTCGCAGCAGACCTCTTGGGACGAAAATCAGAAGACAGAAGCTGTTTAATCGAGGGGTCGTTGAGTGTGTCAGGGAGAGGCTGAACATTAGCAAGTGCAGAAGTGAAGAGAGCATAGGACCAGTAAGGCAGAAAAAGAAACCATTGACGATAGTGGAAATGGAGAGCATACTGGCCTGTTTGGAGGAATCCAGGTTTGCGTAGAACTCACGAACGAGGGCTGAAAAGTAGGGTGTGCGGTTCGTAGTGGACCAGAGACCAACTAGGCCGGCAGAATGGAGAGGGGCCAAGATCCGAGAGAAGCCGTGGTCACTGAAGTCAACGTGACGTTCAGGATGGAATGGGATGCGCTCCAGGAGGCGGAAATGCTGTGAAGCCGCCGGAGAACAGAAGTAGGCCGGTGCGGGGGTTGCAATGAAATCTTGAGGGGGCTGAGCCATCGGGAGTGAAGTCGAAGGAGGACCGAACGAGAGGCTTTCAAAGCCGTGCGCGGAAATAGCGACGAGGAGGGTGGATTTGGAGGTGGTCGCCGGCGAAGACGGGATCGGATCCTTCGAAAGCGATGATCGGGCGGCCTAGGAGAGTGGCAGAGGATCGATTGAGGGGAAGAGGCAGAGGATCGGCGATGGGCGGGCGGGTGGAGGGAAGCGCCGGCGAATTAATGGGTGGAGGCCGGCGATTTGAGGGAAGGACGGGGGAGATTTGGGAGAGGTCGGCGGGATGCTTTGGGAAGAAGGATGGGTGCGTTGGGAAAGAGAAATTATGGGTCAGAGATATTTTGTGGGGACTTATCATCCCTAGGCAAGAGTTAAATAAGAAAAGAAATCAGTTAAGAGAAGTTGTGAGAACTGACTGAATCCCAATCGGTAGTGTAGTTGAAGAAACGAATCCCACCAAAATTTGAAAATGAAAGGATGGGTTCAGTTGCTGAAACAAAAATGGTGGGAACGGATAACGAGAATAAGCGGGAAGACGAAGTAGTTACCGAAAAAAATTAAAAATAATAAAAAATTCGAAAATTGGCGACCAATATTGGTGAATTGGTCGACCAATTTTAAAAGTAGCCAGAAAAATTTGAAAATATTTGAGAAAAATTCTAAAAATAAAAATAAGAAAGTGTCATAAGTTCGATTCACTAATAATCCCTAAATTCCTACGAAGTTTAAGAAAAGTATCTTCTTTCAATGGTTTTGTTAAAATATCAGCTATCTGATGTTCAGTAGCTATAAATTTAAGAACTATATCTCCTTTCTGAACATGATCATCTAGAAAATGATGACGTACATCAATATGTTTTGTACGAGAATGATGCATAGGATTTTTAGAAAGATTAATAGCACTAGTATTATCACACATAATAGGGCAAGTAGAGCAATCAATACCATAGTCAGATATAGTTTGTTTCATCCATAAGATTTGAGCACAGGCTAAACCGGCGGCACTATATTCTGCCTCGGTTGTAGATAATGAAACAGAGTTTTGCTTTTTGCTAAACCAAGAAACTGAAGCATGACCTAAAAAGTGGCAAGTACCACTGGTACTTTTACGATCTGATTTGCAACCAGCAAAGTCTGCATCACTATAGGATAATAAATCAAATGTGCTTGACTTGGGATAAAATAAACCAAAATCAGAAGTGTGCTTAACATATCTAATAATCCTTTTTACGGCAGTTAAGTGTGAAACTTTAGGATCTGCCTGAAAACGTGCACATAAACATACTGAAAACATAATGTCTGGTCTACTAACAGTTAATTAGAGTAGAGAGCCAATCATACCTCTGTAAAGACGTTGATGAACACTCTTACCATTTAAGTCTTTGTCGAGAGATGTAGATGTACTCATTGGAGTACGTTTTTCTGCAGAACTTTCTAAACCAAAACGCTTGATGAGTTCTTTAGAGTACTTGCTTTGGTGAATGAAGATTCCTTCCTTCAATTGTTTGATTTGAAGACCGAGGAAGTAATTGAGTTCACCCATGTGACTCATCTCAAATTCTTTCTGCATAATCTTAGAAAAATCTTGACAAAGAGATTCATTAGTAGAACCAAAAAATAATATCATCAACGTATATTTGAATAATGATTATGTCAGATTTAATATTTTTAATAAAAAGAGTGGAATCTATTTTACCAATATTATAACCAGAATTTAAAAGATAGCTTTTAAGTCTTTCATAACAAGCATGAGGTGCTTGTTTGAGACCATAAAGAGCTTTCTTTAATTTGAAAACATGATTTTCAAAATTTTCATGATGAAAACCAGGAGGTTGTTCAACATAAACTTCCTCCTTAAGAAATCCATTTAAAAAAGCACTTTTAACATCCATTTGAAATAATTTAAAATCTTTAAAACATGCAAATGATAACAACATGCGAATGGACTCAAGACGAGCAACTGGTGCATAGGTTTCATCATAATCAATACCTTCTTCTTGATTATAACCTTGTGCAACCAATCGTGCCTTGTTTCTAATTACCTGACCAGATTCATCCAATTTATTTTTGAATACCCACTTAGTACCAATAATTGAATGATCTGTTGGTCTGGGAACTAATTCCCAAACATCATTTCGTTGAAATTGATTGAGTTCTTCCTGCATAGCGATAATCCATGAACTGTCTTCACATGCATCTTTGATGTTCTTCGGTTCAATGGATGAAAGGAAAGTACAATGCGCCATTTGTTCAATTTGACGACGAGTTCTAACTCCATATGTAATATCTCCAATGATTAATTCTGATGGATGATTTGGAACTTGTGCAAAAAGCCTTGGGAAGATCTGTATTATCTGAAATAGACTCAACAGAATGATTAGTAGCATCAATTTCATCAAGTTTGATACTATCTAAAGAATTAGATAAAGGTAATATATTTTATTCATCATCAACAATGGGAGACTTAGATGAGGGATTCTCATCAAATGTGACATGTAGTGATTCTTCAACTGTTGAAGTTCTTTTGTTATATACTCTGTAGGCTTTGTTACGTGTTGAGTATCCAACAAAAATACCTTCATCAGATTTAGAATCAAATTTATCAAGTGCATCTTTAGTATTAAGAATAAAACATTTACATCCAAACACTTTAAAATATGATACACGTGGAATGCGATCAAAGAATAATTCAAAACATGTTTTATTAAGCAATGGCCTTATGAGAATTTTATTCATAATGTAACATGCAGTTGCGACAGCTTCAGCCAAAAAATATTTCGGTAAATTACTATCACAAAGCATTGTTCTTGCACATTCTTGTAAAGTTCTATTTTTCCTTTCAACTACTCCATTTTGAGGAGGAGCACGAGGAAAAGAAAAATTGTGAGTAATGCCATTTTCATTACAAAACTTGGTAAACAATTCATTTTCAAATTCTCCTCCATGATCACTACGAATAGTGACAATGTTAGAGGATTTGATTTTTTGTATCTTTTTACAAAATATTGAAAATTCTTCAAACGCATCATTCTTGTTTTATAAGAATATAACCCAAGTATATCTTGAATAATCATCAACAATGACAAATGCATATCTACTTCTATTCAAAGAAGCTACTCTTGAAGGACCAAACAAATCTAAGTGTAAGAGTTCTAATGGTCTCTTTGTTCAGATAACATCCTTTGATCTAAAAGAAGATTTGTACATTTTTCCTTGTTGACAAGCATCACAGAAATGTTTGTGTTTGAAAGAAATAGTAGGCATTCCATTTACTAATTTGTGTTTTGAAATATGTGCTAGATTTTTGAAATTAGTGTGTCCAAAACGTTTATGCCATAAAAGTGTATCATCTAATGTAATCATTAAACAATGATTATTAGTGGTAACAGACATGCATAAGATATAAATGTTATTCTTACGCTTACCACGAAACAAAACAGATGACATATCAGAATCATAAATAATGCAATCATTTTGTTCAAAAACTATTTTGTAATTTTTATCGCATAACTGACTAATGGAAAGTAAATTATGTTTCAAACCATCAACCAGGTGAACATTCTCGATGATAGGCTGATTTGTATTGCAAACTGTTCCAGTGCCTATGATTTTGCCTTTCTTGTTGTCACCAAAGGTAACTGTGCCTCCATCTTTATATTTAATGTTTGAAAGCAAGTTGAAATTTCCTGTCATATGTTTTGAACATCCACTGTCCAAAATACATCTTTCTTTCCTAGGTACCTGAAAGATAAAACATTAAGCATTGGTACCCTTTGTTTTGAGGGTCATTGGGATTAGATTTTAGGAAGCCAAACCCAAGTGGAATTTGGCTTTCTAATGTAATTACTAGAATGAACAATAGAATGCATAAAATAAGAAATATAACTATTTCTATCATTTAAACATGAATCCTTAGGAACCCATATACTAATTGTAGTAGGTTTCCTAAGAGATGATTTTGAAATGTTAATAACATTTCTTTGTAAAGAAGAAGCAGGAATGTTTACTTTCTTTGTGTAAATAAATGTGTGATTCTTCTTTTGAGGTTTAATAAAAGTAGTTTTTCCACAAGAAGAAGAAGTGCTACAAGACTTGGGTGCATCCTTATGAGAATATCCCAGACCATGTCTATGATTTGCTGGATATTGTATTTTTAGCAAATCATCAAGATTAGTCTTTCCTTTATTAAATTTATTAATATTGGAAGACATCTCGTCGTATTTCATCTTTAGTGATGAAATATTTTTATCCATTTCGGATATTTGAGTATGTAGTTCTAGATTCTTAGTTTTGAGAATATCATTCTCTTTACTAAGATTCAAATTTTGAGAAGATGTATTCTCAGTGTTTTTAGAAGAAGATAATTCTTGATATTTAATAAGGAGATCATTATTATTCTGTTTCAATGATTTATGTTGATTATTAAATTTTTTGAAATGAGAATAGAGATCTTTTAATGCATCAAGTAATTCTTCGTTATTAAAAGAACTTACCTCATCTTCATCTTCTTTTGCCTTAAAGCACATGTTAGCACTTTCATTTAGATCATCATCTTCATCATCTAAAGAATCATCCCATGTTGCTGCAAATGCCTTTTTCATTTTGTCAAACATCCTTTCTCTTCTGGATTGATCATTATTGGAAGTTTTGAACTTTGCTTTGAGAAGAGGACAGTCTTTCTTCATATGTCCTGGCTTATTACAATTAAAGCAAAGAGAAGAATCAGTATTCTTAGATTTAAAATTATTATACTTACCTTTCTGAAAGAATTTTCTGAAGTTTTTGGCAAAAAATGCCATATCATCATCTGAATCTTCATTATCTGATGTTGCATTGAAGGCAAGTACTTTCTTCTTTTGATCTGATTCTTCTTTCTCATCTTTTAGTGTAACTTCATGGGCCATTAAGTTACCAATAAGATTTTCTAAAGATAATGTGGAAAGATCATTGGCTTCCTCAATAGCGGTGATCTTTGGACGCCATACTAGGGTTAAAGCTTTAAGAATTTTGCGAACCTGTTCAAGAGAAGTGTAAGTTTTTCCAAGAGCATTCAAAGAATTTATAATATTAGTAAACCTGGTGTTCATTTCTCCAATTGTCTCTTGGTCCTTCATCTTGAACAACTCGAATTTGTGAACCAAAACAGAAATCTTAGTTTCCTTCACTTTACTGGTTCCTTCATGAGTTACCTCAAGTATATGCCAAATCTCCTTAGCACTTTTGGCCTGAGATACTCGATTAAACTCATGTTTATCCATAGCACAAAATAAAGCATTCATGGCCTTTGAGTTGTTGGTTTTTGCAGTTTTGTCATTGGTGGTCCAATCAGCAATAGGAGTAGTTGGCTTTTCGTATCCTGACTCTACGATGTCCCAAATCTCATAATTCATACTTTGGAGATGAATCTCCATTCGTATTTTACAATATGAGTAATTTGAACCATCAAATAGAGGAGGACGAGTTTGAGAGTGCCCTTCAGGATGCTGATTGTAGTTGTGTGGAACTGTGTTCATGTTTGAGGAACTTGCTGCCATCTTAACCTTGCTTTGATACCAAATGTAAATTTAGCCTGTAAGGATCAATACACTAGAGGGGGGGTGAATAGTGTATATAAAAAATGTCGCAAATAAAATGTTAGTAATATTTGCAAAGATGGCACAGAAATAAAAAGACAAGTACTAAAATTAAATCAATCGCAAACACAGAAATTTATCCTGGCTCGGATCCTTGTGATCTTACTCCAGTCCTCTACCCCGTAGAGATTTTCAATCCACTATAATCACTTGCCCCGCAAGCACGAACTTACAAAAATGGCGACACTCCCTGTGTCCCAAACTTTGTACAATCTCTAACAGAGATTCAAACCTGTAAAATAATGAAATAGAAAAACACCTATAGCCTTGTTATAAATTTCAGAGAATGAATTCAAGGATGGTGTTTTAGAAGAAGAACTTCAAGATGTAAAAGATATGTAATGAAGAGCAACACTTGAAGTTCTCTGGTTCATAAAAGAAGAGTGAGATCAATCGATTTCTTCTTGCAATTATGAACACAAACAACTTTCCAAAATGATGTTGAAAAATCCAAGTTCTTCCATTCTTAAATGAAGAAGGAAATCTAATGATTTCTTCTTACAAATACGAAAAGAACAACTAATGGCCTAAAGCTTTAGAAAAGAGAAGACTTGATTCCAACAAATAAGAGAGTAAAGAAGAGGAAAGTGTGTGAAAGAAAAGAGAGGGTCTACCCCTTTATTTATAGTGTTTAGGGACGGTTGGGGACTGTAGTTTACGTTGGAAAACGGGCAAGAACCGTCCCTGAAAATTTGGGATCAAAACAGCTAGTTTTGAAATTGTCGACCAAAAGGACAAATTGGTCGACCAAAATTTAGAGAGCGAATTTTGACCGTTGGAAGACATTTCTAGAATCTACACGGTTAGAGGAGTTTGCACATGCAATCCCATAACCAAATTCGAAGGTTTAAAATTGGTCGACCAAAATGAGGTTATTGGCTGCCAATTTTCAAAGTTGCGAATTTTCGAAATTGGGAAGTGTAGATCTCTAAGGAATGGAACCTAGATGACTAAGATATATTATCACAAGGCTTTGTGACTCTAATAAATTAAATTTTACATTGATTACATAAAGCCGTAGATAGGACTGCATCTGCAACTGAATCTGAGAAGCTTCTTTGCAGGAGATCCTTATCAAGTGATTATATATCCAAGTCGTGCAGGAGATCCTTATTGTGCCTTTGTCTTTCCAGCTTCATGAATGATACATCTGATTGAGTATGCATGAAGATATCTCATTTGTGTGGAACTCAGCATTGACTTGTGTATCTGCATACATAGAGTTAGTAACACCGAAATGTGTTTGTCATATCAAAACCATATGGAAATAGAAATATGGAATTATGAAATTCCAACAAACATTACCAGCTCGATCTTGGTTAGTCTCCATCGATCTTTAGTCAAATAATGTTGGACTTCTTCCAACATACTCTGGCCAGATTTTTCACTAAAGATCGAACTAATACGGCGACACTAACTCCCATTGACCGGGAAAGATGAATCATATCTTAGTCATTACTCTCCTCGTATGCTTCAAATGTCACCCAACCAAAGATCTTTCAACGGGGCTTTCCCGAGGCTAGATCAGTGATCTAAGTGACACCGTTCACGCACAGATTCGTACAATGACCTCAAGTCAAAATATGAACAAACATAAATAAAATATGAACTAACACTTTGTGAGCGCATTTATGGAGATCGTCGCCAAATTCATATGAATATCAATAACGACGTCTCGAGACTTCTCAAAGCACGTGATCGTATGCCTAAAGCTTCGTTGAAGCTTATGGACCTTTTTAGAAGTCATGAAGATTCGATCGAAGCTATTGAAGACGGTATCGTCAAGTTTATTTTATAGTCTTTAAGCTTCTTTCATAGAATGTTAAGCCTTGAGTAGGTCTTACGTTTTAATTCTTCATAACGCTCATATCTTAGCTCTAGGATCTTAGTAGAAGTCCATACAATTCTTCCCGAAGCTTCGCGCTTCGATTCGGGACTTCTTGTGCATGTTAGTTGGTTCAAGAAGAAGAACTGACCGACTAGATGGTGATCTAGTCGGTCAGCCAAGCTTCTTGGACCGACTAGTTTCTGTCAGTTAATTCTTAGCTCTTTACTGTTTACAGTTAGTCGGTCTAAGTTGACTCACCGACCGACTAGTTTGTGAACTAGTCGGTCAGTGATGCTTCTGTGACCGACTAGTTGAGCTTTCCCTGAACATGCACATTTTCACTTGAGCTACTGTTTATCATTAGTCGGTCTGTGCTCATTGATCGACCGACTAGTTGATGAACTAGTCGGTCAACTTTCCTTCTTGGACCGACTAGTTTAGTTTACTGTACATGCCAAATTTTTCACCATACTTACTGTTTATAGTTAGTCGGTCTATGTTCATTTGGTGACCGACTAGTTGGTGAATTAGTCGGTCAACATTTGTTCTTGGACCGACTAAGTCTAATTCTTCTCAGACTTCAGTTTTATCTGTTAGTCGGTCCACGTTGAGTAACCGACCGACTAGTTGTGAAACTAGTCGGTCAGCTACTCTTCTTAGACCGACTAGTTCCTTAGTCTGTACTTTGATCTTTTCTCAGTTTACTCATTAGTCGGTTTACGTTCAGTGACCGACCGACTAGTTGATAAACTAGTCGGTCGGTGATTGTTCTTTGACCGACTAGTTGGGATCAGAAAAGAGCCGTTGGAGCCCTAATTGAAACGTTTTTCTCTCTCTCTCTCTTCATTCCTATAAATACTTGTTGGGCTGCATTCATTGCTGCCAAGGCTGATATTAATGCAAGTTTAGAGATTCAAGAGAAATCAATCCAAGCTCATTCAAAGCTCATTCCCTCCATTCATTAATCTCTCCTAACTCTTACTTCCAAAGAGAGATTCATTGAGTGTGAAGCCTTCCAAGCCAAGTGCTTGATTCTAGGTCACCAACATCCCCAAAGCTCTCCATCGCTGTTCTACATCTTGGAGCTAGGGTTTGGTGCCACTTCTTCCACAAAATCATCCTTGCCCTAATTCGTAAGCAATACTCAAGGCATAGGTATTTTGTTCGGTAAGAAGTTTCTTTATTTCATTTCATATTTGATTTGTAAATTTCACTCTCGGTTGTGAGAGTGTGGTTGTGATCCCGGGTTGTGGGAGTCACAAATTACATTTTGTATGATTTGACTTGTGGAGGTTTTTCACAAGTATTTCATAGTGGAAATCTTGAGTTAGGGTTTCTAACTCAAGTATCCGGAGGGGATCCGGGTGGTTGGGACGTAGGATCACCGGGAACAAGTCGGGGAGACTTGGGTGGATCCGAACCCAGTAACATCTCTTGTTAGCGTTGTTAATTTTGTGTTGTCATTTCAATTTAAGCTTCCGCAAATTGAATTGGTAGTTGTTTGCATTTAATTTTGAATTATACTCCTTATTATTTTAAAGTACTATTCACCCCCCCTCTAGTACTTGTGCAGTAGCTGGTAGGGCATTACATTTGGTATCAGAGCCAGATACACAGTTATGTCTGCCAACGACAACAAGACCGTGCGTCCACCTTCCAACTATGACACCTTCAGGAACCGTGAAGGAGCATCTTCGGTGATGGAGGGACATTCCTCTACGAGGCCTCCATTTTTCAACGGTACCAACTACGGGTACTGGAAATGCCGGATGGAAACCTTCTTCCGGAGTGCATCTTTATGGAGGACTACAATGAAGGAGTACATCGAGCCCGAAGAAGAAGACTTCGAGAAATGGACAACCGCGGGGGTCGCCGCGGAGGTAAGCAATGCCAAGGCAATGAACGCCTTGCAATGCGCATTGGAGCCCGAGGACTTCAATAAGATATGCACATGTAAGAGTGCATATCAAATTTGGAACTCCCTCCTCATACTTCATGAAGGGACGAGTCGGGTAAGAGACTCTAAACTCGTAGTTGTAAACAAAGACTACGAAATATTTCATATGCAACAGGGCGATAAGATGAAGGAGTATTACGCTCGCTTCGTCGACATCATAAACGAGTTAGAGGCTCTTGGCAAATCCTACACCCAAAAGGAGAAGTGTTCGAAGCTTATCAAAGGACTTCCTTCTTCTTGGGAAAAGCGTACCTTCGCCATCGAGGAAGGTAATGACATGAACAAGTACACCGTAGTTCAACTAATGGGTACTTTAATGTCATACGAGGTACGCAAGGATAGCAAGCTCAAATTGCAGGAAAAGATGAAGTCCTACCTAAAGCAAGACGAGCCAAAGAAGAAGGCCATTGCTTTCAAGGCCGCTCCATCCACATCCACATCAACCGATGATGAAGACTTGGAAAACGAGTTGGACTTGGAGTCCATGGCACTCATGGCCAAGAAGTTCAACCGTTTCTTCCGAAAAGGTAACTTCAAGAACAAAGCTAAATTTGGTTCTACTAACGCCTCTTCCTCTCCTTTATGTTTCAAGTGCAATAAGCCGGGACACATGAAAGCGGAGTGTCCCCTCAATAAGCACAAGGAGAAGTGGAAGGCGCCAAAGTATGACAAGTCCAAGAAGTACACGAAAGGAAACAAGAAGGGACTTGTCGGAGCTACCTTCACCGACTCCGATGATTCTTCAAGCGGTGAGTCGGACGATGAGCACGTGGAGCAAGCGCACATGTGTTTCATGGCAAGAGAGGAGCACGATCAAGGATCCTCCTCTTCCGATGATAGTGATGAAGAAAGCGATGAGGTAACCATGGATTTCCTTAGGAATGCTAACTCTCAATTATGGTCAAAATACACTAAATTAGTAAATAGATATACTAAGGTAAAAGATGACTTAGCTAGCATTCAAACAACGCCTAAGACTATCATCACCAACAACGACACCGTTGTTGAAGAGTTAAGAAATGAGATTGATAATCTCAAATCTAAACTCGAACATGTTAGCATTGAGGATACGGAAGAACATAGGATAGAGGATTTGACTTCTCAAAACTCGACTTTGAGTATTGAGAACGAGAATCTTAAATCTCGTGTTTATGTGCTCACATCGCAAATATCCACTTTGGATATTTCTTTGCGTTCTCTCAAATAGAAATATGAGGACACATTGGGCCGAATCAACAAATTCAACAAGGGTAAGGGCCACTTGGATAATATCCTAAAAGACTTACTTCCGGCCAAACACCACATTGGCTTGGGGTATATGATGGGAAATTCATCCAAGTCGGTCACTACTTTTGTAAGGCCAACTTCCGAAGCCTCAACGAGTGGGAGCAAACACTCTATTGGTAGTTCATCTACCAATTGTGCTTCCACCTCGTCCACACCCTCTTTTGGAAAGAAACCCACTTTGGGTGGACCTCCAAAGAAGGGGCATGCCTAACACACGTCCTACTCCACCGGCTCACACATATGATGATTTTTATGCAACACATTCTCGGGCACGTGCACACAATGTGAGACACCCTCATGCACGTGTTCCCTCACATGCATATGTTCACCCACAACATCATATGAATAATTCTCATCGTGCACCATTCCATCATGTTCCTTATGCCTATCCACAACATGCATCACGTAGAAATCAACGTCGAATGCATGCACCCAATAGGATGAGGGCTCCCAAGATTTTCACAATTTGGAGCCCAAAGGACACAAGCATGGACGAAAAACAAATGTATATGAATGCTTATTTTTCGGATGTTGTGCATAGTAGAAATTATGTGGGGAAGTCTAAGTCCAATTGGACTTGGCTTCCAAAGGTCTAATCTTTTGGACCCAATGACCTTGGGTACCATGATATGAAATTCTCTATCTTTAGGTACTCAAGGGAAAGAAAAAGAAAAGGAGCAACAAATTTAAATTTAGCTCCAAGGGAAATTGGATACTCGATAGCGGGTGTTCAAAACACATGACGGGTGACGCTAGTTTGCTCTCCGGAGTGGTTCCCATAGCAAATGGAAACCGCGTCGTATTTGGAGGCAACGAGAGCGGAACCATCATAGGTGTTGGTAAAGTGGGTAACCCTTCTAAACCCCTAATTAGTGATGTTTATCTTGTTAGTGGTTTAAATCACAATCTTATTTCAATAAGCCAACTTTGTGACAAAGGTTACAAAGTTAGCTTTGCGAAAGGATTGTGTCACATTTTAAGAAAAGATAATGATAAATTATTATTTTCCGGAACTCGTCATAAAGACATTTATATTTTGGATCTTCCTAAGTCTTATGAACAATGCCTCGTTGCCAACACAAGTGAACAACACTTATGGCATCGACGCTTTGGACATGTGAACTTTGGAACACTATATAAGCTTTCAAAATTAAATTCCATTAAAGGTTTTCCGAAGCTTGTTTTTGAAAAGAAAAGTTTTTGTGATTGTTGTCAACGTGGCAAGCTTCCTAAATCTTCATTTAAACCTAAGAAAAGCATTTCTACTAAACGGCCACTAGAGCTATTACATCTAGATTTATTTGGGCCAACTAGAGTTGCTTCATTAGGAAATGCTAGATATGGACTTGTCATCGTAGATGACTATTCGAGATTTACATGGGTATTTTCATTATGTAATAAAAATGAAGCTTTTGAAAACTTCACAATTTTTGTTAAGAAAGTACAAAATCTCTTAGGAACCACCATTGTCACTATTCGTAGTGATCATGGAGGTGAATTTGAGAATGAGTCTTTTGAGACATTTTGTGATGAAGTTGGTATTACTCACACCTTCTCTTTCCCTCGTGCACCTCCTCAAAATGGTGTAGTTGAGAGAAAGAATAGGACGCTAGTGGAGTGTGCTCGCACTATGCTTGATGATAGCCAACTTGGCCATCAATTTTGGGCGGAAGCGGTACACACCGCTTGCTATGTGTTTAAAAGAATACTTTTGAGGCCCGGCACTAAACAAACTTGTTATGAATTGTTGTTTGGTAGGTTGCCTCAAGTTAAACATTTTCGTGTTTTTGGTTCGAAATGTTTTATTAAGAACACGTATGGTAGTTTGGACAAATTCGATCCAAGATCCGATGAGGGGATTTTTGTTGGATATTATTCGCGTAGCAAAGCCTACCAGATATTCAACAAACGAACCTCAACGATCGAGGAGTCGCTTCATGTCTCATTTAATGAAGGATTTGTTCCAACTAGAATTTCAAATGATAATGACTCTATGGATGTTTTATGTGATTCGTTTGATAATTCTAAGTCTAATAATTCTATTAATTCTATTGAGACTAACCCAACTAATGAAGTTGTTGAGAATGTTCCTAGTGATCAAGGTATTCCCAAACGGCTTCATACCGTTCGTGACCATCCTCATGAGCAAGTCATTGGCAATATCTATGATAGTGTCAAGACGAGATCGCAAGTGAACTACTTCGCTCATTGTGCCTTTGCCTCCTCGATAGAGCCAAAGAATATTAATAAAGCATGCGAAGATAGCGCTTGGATCTTAGCCATGGAGGAGGAGCTCATTCAATTCGAGAGAAATGAAGTTTGGGAGCTTGTTCCATTGCCATCGAAGAACCACACCGTCATAGAGACAAAGTGGATCTTCAAGAACAAAACCGACGAAAACCAAGTTGTCGTCCGGAACAAAGCTCGGTTAGTTGCTCAAGGCTATCGACAAGAGGAAGGTATTGATTTCGAAGAATCATTCGCTCCGGTAGCTAGATTAGAATCAATTAGATTATTATTGTCTTTTGCATGCCATAAGGATTTTAAATTATTTCAAATGGATGTTAAAAGTGCATTTTTAAACGGAGATGTTGTTGAGGAAGTTTACGTTTCTCAACCTCCGGGCTTCATAAATGAAAAATTTCCAAATCATGTTTTTAAACTAAAGAAAGCGCTTTACGGCTTAAGACAAGCTCCTCGAGCTTGGTATGATCGCCTAAAGAATTTTCTTTTGGATTTAAATTTTAAAATGGGAGAAGCCGATTCTACACTTTTTGTTAAGCATGCGAATAATGATATAATTTTAGTTCAAATATATGTTGATGATATCATTTTCGGTGCTACTAACTTTGCTCTTTGCGAAGAGTTTTCTAATGTTATGAAGGAACAATTTGAGATGAGCCACATGTGTGAGCTCAAGTATTTCTTAGGTCTCCAAATTCGCCAAATGGACGATGCAATCTTCATCCACCAAACGAAGTATACGGTGGAGTTGCTAAAGCGATTTGGAATGGAGAGTGCTTCCGGGAAAAAGACTCCAATGAGCACGACAACGCATCTTGATAAAGATACGGGCGGTAAGGATGTAGACATTCGTCTATATCGAGGTATGATAGGTAGTTTGCTTTATCTTACCGCAAGTAGGCCCGATATTATGTTCGCAGTATGCGTATGTGCTCGTTATCAATCTCAACCTAAGGAATCTCACTTAGTAGCGGTAAAGCGTATTTTTAGCTATCTAAGTTACACTTTAGATTTTGGATTACTTTATCCGAAATCTAGCACATATGAGTTAATCTCATATAGTGATGCCGATTATGCGGGATGCAAATCCGACAGGAAAAGTACTAGTGGCACTTGCCATTTTATAGGAAATTCTCTTGTCTCTTGGTTTTCCAAGAAGCAAAATTCCGTATCACTTTCAACCACCGAGGCGGAATATATTGCCGCCGGTGCCGCGTGTGCTCAAGTTCTTTGGATGAGACACACACTTAAAGACTTTGGTATTAATTGTGATACTTGCCCTATCATGGTTGACAACCAAAGTGCAATATGTCTTTCCAAGAACCCGGTACACCATTCCCGTTCGAAACACATAGATGTCCGACACCACTTTTTAGATGATCATGTTGCTAAAAAGGACATCATTTTAGTGTACGTTGAAACCCAAAAGCAAATCGCCGATATTTTCACGAAACCCCTAAAGGAGGACTCCTTTGTGCGGTTGCGTCGAGAATTGGGGATTATGGGTGAATCCGAGATATAGGATTCATGTTTCATTCAATAATTTTGCATGCTATTATATTTGGCAATATCTCATTCATGCTAGAATTATTGGATTTTTCGGGAATTTATGTGATATCTTGATTTTTCGTTCGATTTGTGCGTAATCATCAAATTTCTGTTTTTCGATGTTTACTGGGGTAGTTTAAATGATTATTGAGAGTTTTGCGATATATCGTCCAAGTGTTTTGAGGAGAGAACTTGATTATCACTTTTTGGACTTTGTTAGTCGGTATCAGTTCAACCACCAACCGACTAGATGTTCATCTAGTCGGTTAGTAGAAGAACTTACACCGACTAACTCAAGCTTATTGAGTTTCCTTTCCATCTTAAACTCTTTAGTCGGTTCATGTTCAGTGACCGACCGACTAGATTGAGATCTAGTCGGTCAGTAAATGAACGCAGACCGATTAAATCTTGTCAGTAAATCTTGGATTCAGCCACTGTTTGCAACTAGTCGGTTCAAGCTCATTGACCGACCGACTAGATCATGATCTAGTCGGTCAGTGCTTGAACTGTGACCGACTAGTTGTGCCAGGGGCTGTTTGGTCATTTGCGAAATCGACCGACTTAAACTCAGTTTAGTCGATCGATTTTCATTCTAATCGATCGAAATCTCTTCTCTCTCCGCTCAAAACCCCGACCTCCCTCGAGACCCTTCGTCTTCCGGCCACTTTCCGACCATTCCCGTCGTCGCCGTCCGCCGATCTTCGACCTAGGGTATCTCCTCTTCCTCCCTCTCCTATCTAGGGTTCGGTTTCAGCTCTAGGGTTAGGTTGTTCAGTTGATTTCATCTCCTAGGGTTTCGATTAGGGTTTTTCTAATTCCGATTTAGGGTTTCTTCATTTCCGTTTGATTGTGTCGTGTTGTGCCGAGATTATGGCCCGAACACGTATCCCGATCACTCCGTCTAGCCCCTCGCCGATGACCGTAGAACAAAACCCTTCGGATCTCGAGCATCCAACCCCTCCGAAACGCCGTGCCAAGAGCACTCTTCCTTTGTCGTCTTCGCCTCCTCTCAAGAAGAAGAGGACGACAACCGCTAAACCTAGAGGTCAACCGAAACCCAAACCCAAGCCTAAGACAAAGGCCAAAATTCTTGCTTCTGCTTCTTCGTTCCATACTCCTACCGATTCCGATACGGAGTATAACCCCGAGACCGAGACTCATAGGGAACCCACTCCTCCTATTCATCCCGAGTCTAGCACCCACCCTCGTACGTCTACCCGTAAGCCTAAGGGAAAGGGTCCGATGCCGGTGGGCGGTGTCGATATTTCCTTATGTCGCGATGACCCTTTGTGTCTCGCGGCGTATAACCGTATCGAACATTGCCCGCTGCTTCTGGAGCATTTCGTCCAGTTTAGCGACTTTATAGGGTTAGCTGATCTTCTGTCGTCGTCGGGTCTTCTCGATTACCTTCGATATGACCCGAAGGCGAATCCTCACCCCTACCCTAGATTAGTGAAGCTTTTCTATGAAAATAGGATCCGGGGTCAGTACGATCAGACCCACTCTGTTGAGACGACCGTTTTGGGGACCCCTATAGTCCTCACTGCGGAAATCTTAGGAGAGATTTTGGGTATCTCTTCGTCTGGCCTTCTTCCTTCTGATATCTCGGTAGACGATATTTCTTCTCTTGATCAGACCATCCTTTCAGAGACTTTCCATCAGATCCCTCCTGCCATGATTGGCGTGCCATCTAAATCATTCAAGCCAAATGCGTGGGTCCTAAATCTGATTCTGAAGTCGTGCTTGCTTCCCAAGTACGGCTCCTCATCTCTCCCGTCCCAGCCATTTTTGAAGCTTATCTATGCGATCTTCATGGGGAGCTCGATTAATTGGGCTCGAATTATACTCGATAAGATTGACTCTTTTGAGTGTATTCGAAAGTCCAATAAATCGGCTCATATCCCATTTCCATGCATGTTGACCCTCGTGTTTCGTCATTTTCGTGTCACGTTGCCTCGTGACGATGAGCGTCCCCTTGGTCCTCCCCTGAATGCGACGGCCGTCAAGAAATCTCTTGCGGCGCTTCGTCACGTTCAGAGGACGACACCTTCAGCGTCTGTCACTGCCTCTGCCAGTGCCTCTGCTGCTCCTTCTGCCACCCTGGATGAAGTCCTACGGATACTTCGTCGTCACGAGTCCCGCTTGGCTCGTACCGAGGAGGTAGTCTGCCGTATGGCTCGTCAGATGGGTGTTGAGCTTCCTCCTTCCGTGTCTGAGGATGAGGAGTTTGATGAGATGGCTGAGGAGGACATTGAGGAGCTTTGTCGTGCTTCGACTCGTGCCCTCGAGGGCACTTCTGTTGGTACTGCTGCTGCTGGTGATACCTCTTCCGGTGCTGCTGTTGCTGCTTCTTCTGCTGGTGTCCCCGAGAGCACACCTGTTGCCACCACTCCTGTGGTGGATACTCCGACTGGTGCTCCCGAGGCCACTACGGTTGCTGCTTCAGAGGTTGCCACTTCTGTCGTCTCTCCTGCTGATCTTCCGGACGTTCTTGCTGATCCAGTCACCTCCTCTGCTCCTGCTGAGCCTGCAGTTGCTTCTGATCCTCCCGCTGCCTCTTGAGTTGCTTCGAGGCCTCTCCTGATACTCTTTGGATGATATATCTAGTTGTGAGAGTTGTTGGGTAGGATAGTGTGGGTGGCTATGTATTTTGGATCTTTTTGATGATGTCTTTTGATATGTTTAATGATGATGTAATTTTTTCTTTGTTGACACTCCGATATTTTGTGATGTATTTTTGTGCCCCGATCTGTTGATCATCGGTATATATATCGGTGATGTACTCTGCTTCATGCATTATATATATATATATATCAGTTGACATTTCATTATTTTGTGCAATGTATAATTTTTATGTCTCTGATGTTTGATTTCGTCGCTCGACGATATTCACTTGGTTTAATAGAAATTTCTTCTATGAAAACATAGAATTGTTTTCCATGCACTAAATTAACCAAGAAATGTTGATATTGGATAGTATATTCCATAACTCAATTCGTTAAATTGATTTCAGTTTTGATGATTTCGTTTTACGATTTTTCGACGTTGGTATCTTTGACACGCCTTGATACTATTCGTATTTTTCTCTTTGGTGTCACTTGAACCTTCGTCGTATTCTACGACTCCCGTGCTTTTTAATTTGAGGCCATTGTTGTTGTCGTTGTTATCCTCCCGCTCTTTTTGCTTCTGCCAAAGGGGGAGAGATATAATAATAACGATGTGCCAAATGAAAATTTAAAGCATTTCTCCAAGAATCTAACTTGATGTGTTAGATTCAGGGGGAGTTAAGATATATAAATGGATTTTCATATCCGATATTTCAATAACCTTCTTTTGGTATTTCAATAATTCAATAATCGATTCTCATTTAATATACTTCACTCGTCTGCTTGATGCGTATCACTTTTGTTTAAATTGGAATTAACGTTTCATCAATGCAGGGGGAGTAAGTAAATTTCATTTGAATTATTATTTTTGATTATTATTTATGTTAGTTTGTCATCACCAAAAAGGGGGAGAATGTTGGATATTGGACTCCCCGGATTTGGTTTTGGATGATGAACAAACATAAATAAAATATGAACTAACACTTTGTGAGCGCAGTTATGGAGATCGTCGCCAAATTCATATGAATATCAATAACGACGTCTCGAGACTTCTCAAAGCACGTGATCGTATGCCTAAAGCTTCGTTGAAGCTTATGGACCTTTTTAGAAGTCATGAAGATTCGATCGAAGCTATTGAAGACGGTATCGTCAAGTTTATTTTATAGTCTTTAAGCTTCTTTCGTAGAATGTTAAGCCTTGAGTAGGTCTTACGTTTTAATTCTTCATAACGCTCATATCTTAGCTCTAGGATCATAGTAGAAGTCCATACAATTCTTCTCGAAGCTTCGCGCTTCGATTCGGGACTTCTTGTGCATGTTAGTTGGTTCAAGAAGAAGAACTGACCGACTAGATGGTGATCTAGTCGGTCAGCCAAGCTTCTTGGACCGACTAGTTTCTGTCAGTTAATTCTTAGCTCTTTACTGTTTACAGTTAGTCGGTCTAAGTTGACTCACCGACCGACTAGTTTGTGAACTAGTCGGTCAGTGATGCTTCTGTGACCGACTAGTTGAGCTTTCCCTGAACATGCACATTTTCACTTGAGCTACTGTTTATCATTAGTCGGTCGGTGCTCATTGATCGACCGACTAGTTGATGAACTAGTCGGTCAACTTTCCTTCTTGGACCGACTAGTTTAGTTTACTGTACATGCCAAATTTTTCACCATACTTACTGTTTATAGTTAGTCGGTCTATGTTCATTTGGTGACCGACTAGTTGGTGAATTAGTCGGTCAACATTTGTTCTTGGACCGACTAAGTCTAATTCTTCTCAGACTTCAGTTTTATCTGTTAGTCGGTCCACGTTGAGTAACCGACCGACTAGTTGTGAAACTAGTCGGTCAGCTACTCTTCTTAGACCGACTAGTTCCTTAGTCTGTACTTTGATCTTTTCTCAGTTTACTCATTAGTCGGTTTACGTTCAGTGACCGACCGACTAGTTGATAAACTAGTCGGTCGGTGATTGTTCTTTGACCGACTAGTTGGGATCAGAAAAGAGCCGTTGGAGCCCTAATTGAAACGTTTTTCTCTCTCTCTCTCTTCATTCCTATAAATACTTGTTGGGCTGCATTCATTGCTGCCAAGGCTGATATTAATGCAAGTTTAGAGATTCAAGAGAAATCAATCCAAGCTCATTCAAAGCTCATTCCCTCCATTCATTAATCTCTCCTAACTCTTACTTCCAAAGAGAGATTCATTGAGTGTGAAGCCTTCCAAGCCAAGTGCTTGATTCTAGGTCACCAACATCCCCAAAGCTCTCCATCGCTGTTCTACATCTTGGAGCTAGGGTTTGGTGCCACTTCTTCCTCAAAATCATCCTTGCCCTAATTCGTAAGCAATACTCAAGGCATAGGTATTTTGTTCGGTAAGAAGTTTCTTTATTTCATTTCATATTTGATTTGTAAGTTTCACTCTCGGTTGTGAGAGTGTGGTTGTGATCCCGGGTTGTGGGAGTCACAAATTACATTTTGTATGATTTGACTTGTGGAGGTTTTTCACAAGTATTTCATAGTGGAAATCTTGAGTTAGGGTTTCTAACTCAAGTATCCGGAGGGGATCCGGGTGGTTGGGATGTAGGATCACCAGGAACAAGTCGGGGAGACTTGGGTGGATCCGAACCCAGTAACATCTCTTGTTAGCGTTGTTAATTTTGTGTTGTCATTTCAATTTAAGCTTCTGCAAATTGAATTGGTAGTTGTTTGCATTTAATTTGGAATTATACTCCTTATTATTTTAAAGTACTATTCACCCCCCCCTCTAGTACTTGTGTAGTAGCTGGTAGGGCATTACATAAGAAACACTTTCTTTGGTCACGTAAACTAAAGTCCATACTTTATTTACGTATACGGACCATCAGAGTCCCTACTTCGAATGGCATCCTGGAAGTTTGACTAAGTCATCATCCATTATGATGTTTTACTCGACTTATTCGTCTCATGAGACTCGAGTAATTCTTTAACTTTCTAACGATTAATTTGCGGAATATCATATTGATAAGGTCATCACAGAACCTTATCAACAACCTAGGCATTACTATCTGGGACTTAACCCAGAGGGCAGATTGTAACTCTAAGTCACTTTCCATGCATCGCACCATGTCTAACAAAGTGCAATTCATGCTCTCCAACACACCGATGTGTCAAGAGAATTGACCTGAGAGAAAATCACATTTTCTTTTAATTACGCAGGAATTATATAGCTAAGTATTCGACTCTTCGATCTGATCGAAGTAGTTCTAATACTTCTGCTATTGTGTACTCTATTTTATTAGACTTGTGTTTCATCAAGAACACGTGTCGTACTAAGGATAACATATCTAGGCTAATTTAGACTTGGGTCTGGATACATCCATATGTATAAGACCGTGAGTTCTCCAACTCATTCTCCCACTGTCTTAAAGAAGGTATTAGGACATTATACCTTTGAGACAAGACTTACAAGTGTCTTTCGACTCATAATACGAGAGATCAAAACTCTCTTTATGTAACTTATCAACTGTGTTCTCATCGGTACGGCGTAGTCTATTTTTCCATAGATAAAGTTTCTATAACTTGTGTATTTGTGTATTAACATTTAATACAATATCATTATACAAAACATTCACACCGAAACATTGCTTCAGAAGAAAAGTGACGACATTCGCCAAAATGTGTTCTCCTTTTGTATAACAATCATCCTGAAATCGTGACATCAAATATATCACATTTTCAGTTCCTCATACTTTGGCCTTTTCTTATCATAGTCAAAACTTTCTTTCTCAACCGACTTTCTTCAATGCCTTCTCCATTCTAAATCACATTTAGACAATCCTTTCCCAACAAAATTATTAGCTGTGCAAGCACCTTACGTATCCAAACACTTGAGCTTCACAACCTTGAATTGACTCAACAAGTTGCTTGACTCAAGATCTGGTTTGGATATATGGTCTTGCACCACTCGTGCACTCATCTTCGATTCAAACAGTTTGATCGAAGTTTCGAATCTTGCAGATCGAAACCGTTTTCCATACAACCTTGAGTTGACTCAACAAATTGTATGAAGAAACTTGCTTTGAACATCAGTATGTTCAAGCTGCCCCTCATAGAGGCGAGTGACAGGTAGCGTGGTTTTATTTTTAATGGACACAAAGCTCAAGGAAATCATTGTTCGTAAGCTTGTGCTAGTAAGGACATTTTAAGGTCATTGAGAACCTGGTTTAGACTATCAAATTTGATTTGAGTTGATATTCCTTAAACAATCATCTTGACCAGTTTACATATTCCTTTAAGATATTATTTTTGGATTCCATCATGTATAACATAGAATTTTCCTAGTTTAGCATATGTTCAAAGATTTTTAAATAAAGTTAAAATGGATTTTTATTTAACTATATCCTCCCACTATTTTAGCGATCATCTTAAGCCATGTAGATGAACGAATAATAATAATTAGTGAAAAAGGGACCCGACCACCCTAAGTCTCACAACCTTGAGTTGGCTTAACAAGTTGCTTAACTCTGCGATCAATAGACGAACTCTTCATCAATCACATCGAATGTGATTCCCTTATAGGTTTTTACCCCTATTCATTTATGACCTTGAGTTGGCTCAACAAATAATAAAGACTAGTCTAGTTAGACCCTTACTTTTTTGTCCAATCCTAACTTACACCGGCACTCGGTTTGTTCACGACGCGACGGTTTGGGTTAAGTCGAACAACATCATATGTTTAATGGAATTGCTTCCCAAAATATAGTCATGTTACAGCTTGAGTTGACTCAATAACTATAACATGAAATCACTGGTTCCCAAAGTCCAAAAGTAAGGAGGGCTACGTCTAACCTTGAAGAAGATTTATAACGTAATTGATTAGATATAATTCACATAATCATAATTCACATTCTTGCAGTCTAGCGGAACACGTCCAGGGATTTGGCTAGGCCAGGATCACCATCCCAAGTCGAGCAAGGGTGATCCTCAACACTAGTCAAAACACACTACTAGACCGGATCATGGTCCATTGAAGGAAACTTATTATTCATATGTGTCCTGTTCGATTAGAAATTGCTTCATTAAAACTAGTTAATCCTATCAACTAGTTGAATCCTAAAATCTGAAATTATTAGGATTGGTTAATAACTTTTATTAAAATCCTTATCAACTATAAGGATTTTATAGGTGCTATCCTAATCATGTATTAGGCATTTTAAAATTCAAGTTGCAACATTTTAAATCATAGCATTTTGGTCGAAATTATTATTAGAACAATTAAAATAATAATTTAGAGATGGCTACCTTAAACAGGAATTTAATTTGTTGCAACAATTTTTAAATCATCGCATGTCTAAAAAATATCTCATGATTTTTCTGGAAGTTTCTAATGGCTATCCTAATAGTCTTTCTTGAATTATCACATAATCAAAATTAACTAATATAACCATTAAAAACATTAGCATGGCATAACAAAGCAATTAAAATTTATCTCATAAAATTTTCTTGCTAAACATGCAACTTAAATATTATCTCATAATTTTAAGTTACATCAAAATTATCACATAATTTTTAAAGATCTAATTTTAAAATAAAATTAAATGTAATTTTCAAAAATAATTTTCGAAAATAAAAACGTTGCTTTTAAAAACGACATTTTTAAAGGTTAAATAAAACCTCCATCTGATGGAGAAGCATGTTGTATCATATATTGCAACTCTATAGATAAATGTAGACCATAGCTCTGATACCATTGTAGGTATCGCTCTGATATCATTGCAACGCTGTTAAGGCCCATCATCCATGGCACCTTAAACCCGTCACAGGATCCTTCACGAACTTGTTTTACGGCATGCCTCTCAACAACGCCTAACCCATCATAAGATCCCTATTTTATCGGGACTTGGTAGGGTAAGAGCGATTACTTCGGGTCAGCTCATAACCCGAGAACACGTACTCAAGCTCAACAAGCTCTGATACCACTGTAGGGTTTTCTGGGTCCTTAGGGCCATAAATTCAACTTCCGGCCTAAGTCGGTCGGACGAAGTTATCAAAACAGCAGCGAAAAAATTAACTTAAAACAATTTTATGTCTAGCCCTAAAGGGAACAAACCCTAGCCAAGATCTCTACTATCCCAGGGTCTGGTCCGACCAACCCCTAAGGATAGATCTATCTAACAATTGCAATTTATAAACGCACTAGAAAATACCCCGTGCACGGATGCACATGCAAAAAAAAATCGAAGGGGTAATAAACAATTCGAAGAAACACTAAGGGGAAATTGAGCTAGAGTGGGTGTGTGTTGGGAGTGTACAGGGGTAAATAGGAGAAAGTGAGGGGGGCTTTCTTGCAAAAGGAAAAAGGTGTGATGAGGTGGCCAAATCCCCACCACACCCTTACCAAGATTAAATCCTAGCCATCCTTCTATCAACCTCTTTATACATCATGCTGACATCATCTTGTCCCAGTCAGCCCTAGTTGTCTTTTAATATATAGATGAATATTTAAACTACATACCTTTCACTTCATTTCTGCAGAATAGGAAGCGTCGTTTTCAACAACATTTCTTTGGCCCCGCGCCGCTTCTCCCAAGCTAAACCGCGTCCCAAGCCGCACCTCGTCCCGAGCTGAACCACTTCCCGAACCGTACTGCTTTTCGAGGCGAGCAACACCCTTATCGCTGAGCCAACCACACGCCGAAGAAGATTTCACCTTGAGTGGATCCTTACGTCAAGACTCCGGATCTAATCCAAGCTCCTTCATGGCTTTGCCAGAGCCCGAACAGGAGCAAGGAAGAAATTTAGGGAGAAAGAGACTGTTTAATTTAAGCTCAAATCCGGGCTTGCTCACGTTTAATGGAGCTACCCAGATCTGGAGCTTGGGACGAGTTTCAAGGAGGGGAGTAGGCTCCTATTTATATAGGCGGCTGACCCCTCCCCTTCACTCCATATCTGATGTGGGACTAAAAGATTTGGGAGAAAAATTAATTAAAGTTTGCCTTTCACAAAGGCCAAACTTTGGTGAATTTTTCCTCCCTCGCCGTTGGGCTTCACAAGTGAAACATCCTATCAAATCGAAGAGGGTTGAACGGTGAACGTGTAGGTTCAAACGGCACTCAATTCCGACCTCGTTTGACCCCTCAAACAAGTGTCCAAAGATAGCCCAAACTCAGTTTTTAGCAAAAACTGAGCTGTCACAAAAAACAGTTAGCCAGGGTTCTCAACCCTACACGTGGGGCCTACCGCACGGGCCCCACGCGTCAGTGCACGCGCCCAACAACAGCTGGCACATGCACAGCACGCAGGCACACGCCCGCGTGCATGCAGGCGGGGCCCCGCCCGCTCCAAGTGGGCGGGCCCCGCCTGTTACAGGCAGGCGCGGGTGCGTGCCCGCCTTAGCAGGCGTGCGCCCGCCTTAGCAGGCATGCGCCCGCTTGCTGTAGGCAGGCGCGGGCGTGCTCCCACCTTAGCGGGTGCGTACCCGCCCCTCTCACGGGAGCGCGCACAGGTCGGGCACCCGCTGACGCCGGCCCGACCCGCAATGCCCTATGTGGGCCTTCTCACGCTATTTTGGCTCTATTTTGCACGTTTAGAGTCCGTTTTTGACGCGTTTTGAACCTGTATTGAGACCGGGATGATCCCGTCATCCAGTTGACCATTTTAACACGTTTAAATATGTACGTAAACATCTTACGACACATGTAATTCTCCCTTTTGTATCATATGCAAAATTTCCACATCCTTAAAGTTCTAAACTTATATCGCAAACTCTTTGCGACTTATAAAATCTATTTGCATCCAATACAAATCACTTGAAGGCATACATCCCCTAACAAATTACACTAACCGAGCACGCACGCACACGCACAACCCCCACCCCAACCCCCCACCAGGGGAGGGGGTCATCGTAGCAGCAGCTGGCAGTAGAAGCAGAAGCAGTTGCAGCTGCTTCTATTGCTTCTACCTGTGAGCCCTGTGGGGGGGGGGGGGGGGGGTGTGTGTGTGTTTGTTTGTGGGCTTGCATTACGGTCAAGGTTTGGTTTGGGTGGGCTTGTGTTAGTACCCAGGTTAGGTATTTATTTGTGATATTAAATTCGACGGTTTGATTCTTTTAATATATGTTTTATCATTTAAAAATGAATGTTATTTTTTGGCAGTGTCATGGTGGCAGCGAAGGCTCTTCAAGCCAACACCAAGATAATGATGGATCAATTTGTATATTGAATTTTATATGTTTTTTAAATATTTAATGTGTGGATTTGTCTTGTATATATGTGTGGATAAATCTATATTATAAAAGAGGGATGTTATCAAGAGAAATTGGACAAGAGATATTGGACAAGAGAAATTGGATAAGAGATATCTATATTATAAAAGAGGGATGTTATCAAGAGAAATCGGACAAGAGATATTGGACAAGAGATATTGGATAAGAGATATCTATATTTTAAAAGAGGGATGTTATCAAGAGAAATCGGACAAGAGATATTGGACAAGAGAAATTGGATAAGAGATATCTATATTATAAAAGAGGGATGTTATCAAGAGAAATTGGACAAGAGATATTGGACAAGAGAAATTGGATAAGAGATATCTATATTATAAAAGAGGGATGTTATCAAGAGATATTGGACAAGAGATATTGGACAAGAGAAATTGGATAAGAGATATCTATATTATAAAAGAGGGATGTTATCAAGAGAAATTGGACAAGAGATATTGGACAAGAGAAATTGGATAAGAGATATCTATATTATAAAAGAGGGATGTTATCAAGAGAAATCGGACAAGAGATATTGGACAAGAGATATTGGATAAGAGATATCTATATTTTAAAAGAGGGATGTTATCAAGAGAAATCGGACAAGAGATATTGGACAAGAGAAATTGGATAAGAGATATCTATATTATAAAAGAGGGATGTTATCAAGAGAAATTGGACAAGAGATATTGGACAAGAGAAATTGGATAAGAGATATCTATATTATAAAAGAGGGATGTTATCAAGAGAAATTGGACAAGAGATATTGGACAAGAGATATTGGATAAGAGATATCTATATTATAAAAGAGGGATGTTATCAAGAGATATTGGACAAGAGATATTGGACAAGAGAAATTGGATAAGAGATATCTATATTATAAAAGAGGGATGTTATCAAGAGATATTGGACAAGAGTTATTGGACAAGCGAAATTGGATAAGAGATATCTATATTATAAAAGAGGGATGTTATCAAGAGAAATTGGACAAGAGTTATTGGACAAGAGAAATTGGATAAGAGATATCTATATTATAAAAGAGGGATGTTATCAAGAGATATTAGACAAGAGATATTGGACAAGAGAAATTGGATAAGAGATATCTATATTATAAAAGAGGGATGTTATCAAGAGAAATTGGACAAGAGATATTGGACAACAGAAATTGGATAAGAGATATCTATATTATAAAAGAGGGATGTTATCAAGAGATATTGGACAAGAGATATTGGACAAGAGAAATTGGATAAGAGATATCTATATTATAAAAGAGGGATGTTATCAAGAGAAATTGGACAAGAGATATTGGACAAGAGAAATTGGATAAGAGATATCTATATTATAAAAGAGGGATGTTATCAAGAGAAATCGGACAAGAGATATTGGACAAGAGATATTGGATAAGAGATATCTATATTTTAAAAGAGGGATGTTATCAAGAGAAATCGGACAAGAGATATTGGACAAGAGAAATTGGATAAGAGATATCTATATTATAAAAGAGGGATGTTATCAAGAGAAATTGAACAAGAGATATTGGACAAGAGAAATTGGATAAGAGATATCTATATTATAAAAGAGGGATGTTATCAAGAGAAATTGGACAAGAGATATTGGACAAGAGATATTGGATAAGAGATATCTATATTATAAAAGAGGGATGTTATCAAGAGATATTGGACAAGAGATATTGGACAAGAGAAATTGGATAAGAGATATCTATATTATAAAAGAGGGATGTTATCAAGAGATATTGGACAAGAGTTATTGGACAAGCGAAATTGGATAAGAGATATCTATATTATAAAAGAGGGATGTTATCAAGAGAAATTGGACAAGAGTTATTGGACAAGAGAAATTGGATAAGAGATATCTATATTATAAAAGAGGGATGTTATCAAGAGAAATCTTTATTATAAAAGAGGGATGTTATCAAGAGATATTGGATAAGAGATATTGGACAAGAGAAATTGGATAAGAGATATCTATATTATAAAAGAGGGATGTTATCAAGAGAAATTGGATAAGAGATATTGGACAAGAGAAATTGGTTAAGAGATATTATATTATAAAATAGGGATGTTATCAAGAGAAATTGGATAAGAGATATTGGACAAGAGAAATTGGATAAGAGATATCTATATTATAAAAGAGGGCTGTTATCAAGAGAACACACGCTTAATTGATATCGCTCAATTAAGAGGACACACGCTTAATTGATATAATTTCTTTCCAATCCTGTTTTAATGGTAGTTTACAGTAAACGTTGGGCGGAAACATACAGATAGCAACACAATTACCTAAGGTTAGATTTTATTTGATATGGTTGTATAGGAAAGATAACAAGCTACCTTTCTGAATGCCAAAAATAATGATCTCCCATTTGCAAAAAAAATGTCTTAATTGGAGGAATAAAAATGCATTTGGGAGATGATTATCATGTCACCATTTCACCCGTGCACTGACTGTCCTCCTCGGTTTCGCACTCGGGAGACAACCTTCACCGTGCCCTATGGGCACGGGTTATGACTAGTTTATTTATATTGTATACATGAATTTGATTGGTTATGTATTTTGTAATAAATACAGGGATTTTTTGCGAAATTTTCATATTGTATATATAGGAAATTCTGCAATTTTAATTTTAAAAAAATTATAAAATAATTAGCCACGGAGAAATCTGTGGCTAATATTACGCATCAGCCACGGATTTGTCCGTGGCTGATAATCATCAGCCTTGTGCACTTTTTCCATGGCTGATGATTATCAACCACGGACAAATCCGTTGCTGATATTCAATATCAGCTATGGATTTCTCCGTGGATGATAAATGTCAGCCATAGATATACATCCGTGGCGGATGTAGGCATACGTCATGGACAAATTCGTGGCTGATGTTGAGCATATTCGAGCGTGGAAGAGATTTTACCTAACACTTAACACTCTGAATCTACATTAAAAGGTACTAGAAATTTGGAAGATCATTGTCAGACACAAACTCAAGGGGATTAGATGAATGCTTCGCTTAAAAAAGCAAGATGATCTTGGATAGTTTGCTATGCAGGGAAGATGCCGATGGCTTTGATCACTTATTGTCGCAGAGTGATGATGCGTCTGCTGAGACAATGTACAAGGAGGAAACGCTTATTAGTCTACCCATCTCTACTGCAGTAATAGTTAATCGGCCAGTTGCCACAAAAAGTGCAGAGTTGGATCTAAATGGCATGCCTCAAGTATTACTGAGAAAAATCTTAAACAACAGAAACTAATCAAAGAGGCCATGGCCATGGGTGTAAAGGAAGGAAAACTGGATCCTCATCAAATCTCCTAAGGAGAAACATGAGAACAAATAAGAGAGAGAATTCTTCCGGTTCTGATAAGGAATTTCTAAAAATGAGAGAGCTATAATTATGTTTTTCGTTGTGTAGTTCTATATAAGTATGCATTGTAGTTTGTTAAAGAGTAGTTTATAATTTTCATATTCATGTTTCAAAGATGCAATCAAAGTATTGTCTTTCATCCCTGTTTACGCGTGTTTTTTCCACCCGTAAATCGATAGTATGGAGGGTGCGAGTCAACGCGGTCAAAGGGGACACGCGGGACCCCCGTGTTGTCGTGGTAGCCACGTGAGATGGAGATGACCCGGGTGGTCGGGCGATGGCGCGTTCGCTTGATCGGGAAGGCGCGGTTCCGTTCTCCGGCAGGCCGAGGGGTAGCCTCGGCGGGACGTCAACTTCCGTGATCGGTTGAATGCGGGGTCGCTCGGTGAGGGGACGCGCAGATCTTCGCGTCGGCTAGCCGAGGGGTGGCCTCGGCAGAGCGACTATCTTCTGGTGGTGGAGACGAACGGGCTCGGGGACAAGGGCGCTCGGCTCCGCCTGTGATGACGCTGAGGGGCAGCCTCGGCGCCGCAGGATCTCCTGGACCTGAATGGACGAAGGAGCTCGTCAGGGGGGTCGGACCTTGGTTCCGACCGAATCCCCTCCGATGCCAAAGTCAGATCTAGTCTGAGGGATGCTCGGTGGGATCGGGCTCGGTTCACAGAGAAACCAAGCCCCGATCCTCGAGCCGAGCTATGGAGGAGAAATATGTAAATGTGGAAGAAGGTGTAAGAAGGAGTTTGTGATACCTCTGTTGTAGATCGTGAAGATCCCCCTCCGGTGGTGATGTCGCCCTCCTCCTCATATAGGGGAGTCCCCTAGTAATGGGTCATGATGAGACATCATGGGCGTTATTGATGAGGGCGTGCTAATGGGGAATGTTGACCCCAATAATCGCCACGCTTTATGGAGAGATGAATGCCATGAAGGCGGTTGACATGTTTGGCGAGCCATGATGGCTGGAGTGATGGCCATTTAAGTTGGACCATTATTGGTGAGAGTGATGGTACTTGGCGGTTGCCATATTTGGCAAATGCTTCCTTGATTTGGGCCCCGATTTCCTCCACTATGGAAGTGGGCCTTCGTCATGGGTGGAGAAGCGCGGCCCGCCCGTGAGATCCTTGGGCCGAGGTCCCAAGGTCGTAGTAGTCTGGTTGACCAGTCGTAGTTGACTTGGCTCTTCTGGGCCCGGCCAAAATAGTCCTATCAACATGCCCCCATCTTCTGAGCTCTACCATTGTTGAGGTGGAGGTCGGGAGATGTAGTATAATGGGGATGAAGTTGCACTCTCTGCAAAACTTTGGTCCGTCTTGCGGAGTTGGCTAGGGACGATAGATCGTCAGCCCGAGATTCGTTCGGTTGCGGGGGGTCTCCCATCGACTTACGGCCGACGAAAGAGATTCGTTCGGTGGCGAGGGGAGTTGCCCCTTGACTTACGGTCGACGAAGGAGATTCGTTCGATGGTGAGGGGAGTTGCCCCTCGACTTACGGCTGACGAAGGAGATTCGTTCGGTGGTGAGGGGAGTTGCCCCTCGACTTACGGCCGACGAAGGAGATTCGTTCGGTGACGAGGGGAGTTGCCCCTCGACTTACGGCCGACGAAGGAGATTCGTTTGGTGGCGAGGGGAGTTGCCCCTCGACTTACGGCCGACGAAGGAGATTCGTTCGGTGGCGAGGGGAGTTGCCCCTCGACTTACGGCCGACGAAGGAGATTCGTTCGGTGGCGAGGGGAGTTGCCCCTCGACTTACGGTCGACGAAGGAGATTCATTCGATGGCGAGGGGAGTTGCCCCTCGACTTACGGCCGACGAAAGAGTGAGTCGGCTAACCGGGGGAGTTGCCCCGGCCCTTCGACCGATCCGTTCGTTCGGTGGCGAGGGGAGTTACCCCTCGACTTACGGCCGACGAATAAGTGCGAACCTTGTGAATACTTTCTAAGATTCCATGGTGGCGCTATGCCACTACTTCGTCCAGCTTGGGTGGATGCAGGAGCTGTTCGGCAAGCGGGAACCCAGCAGCACAGTCGGTGGTGCTTCAGCCAGATCGGCTCGGCCACGATCAGGGGAGCAGTCTGGATGTTCGAACTCGGACGGTGGTGCTTCGGCCTGATGGGCTCGGCCACGGTCGGAGGAGCCGTCTGGATGCCCGAACTCGGACGGTGGTGCTTCGGCCAGATCGGCTCGGCCACGATCGGGGGAGCGGTCTGGATGCTCGAACTCGGACGGTGGTGCTTCGGCCAGATCGGCTCGGCCACGGTCGGAGGAGCTGCTTGGTTGCTCAGACTTGGAAACTTTCCTCGCATCATGAGGTGATGAGTATCTCTCAGGTGTGATCTTGAAGATGAGCGGCGGCGAGCATCTTCCCGGTCAGGCGACTCCTGAAGCTGAGATGCTTAAGAACATTGAGATGCCTCTTGAAGTGTTGATGACGGAGATTGTACTGTCCGCTTGGAAGGTAGTACTAGTTCGCTTGGAAGGCAGAGGTTTTATGTCATCGCCTCGGTTTCTGCTCCGTTGCTGTTGAGTGATCTTGGAAGGCGGAGGTAGTCGGTGCGCAGATTGATCGTTGGCGAAAGCCTGAGGAGTGCTCCGAGAGACTGGAGCTTTGATTGTCCTTTGGAGAACTTTCAGGAGGTCGGGCAGCTTTGATCCACTTCTGTGAGCTTCGATGAAGTCTGGGAGTTTCTGACGATGGATCTGAGGGCTTCAACTTGATTTGTACCTAGCAAAGATCCGCATGAGCATCCTGGAAAACCAAGGCTTCCATCATGCATAAAGTAATGAGCATTGAGAGAAACTTCAAGAAAGAGCCGCTCTGGAGCTCCTTTGTTTGGTCATCAGCCCAGATGATGCTCGAAAGCTCGGATCGAGGACGAGTCGAGCTTCAGGCAAAGTGAGGAGGGCGATGCGGCTCAGACGCTAGGACATGCGTGCTCGGACAACTCCGAGCTCGATGATCAGCTCGCTCGGCGCGGGAGCTCGGATCTTGGAGGTTGGAGCTCGGATCGGTCAGGAGGCGTCCGAATGCTCGGATATGCATCGAGATCGGAGGTTGGAGCTCGGTTCTGGGCGGAATCTCGGGGGGCTCAGACATGCCTCGAACTCGGACGGTCGGAGCTTGGCTCTGGGCGGAATCTCGGGGGGCTCGGACATGCCTCGAACTCGGACGGTCGGAGCTCGTCTCTGGGGGTTTGGACATGCCTCGAGATCGGAGGCTGGAGCTCAGCTCACGGATGTCAGTGTGTTCGGCCTGGATTGGTAGCTCGGTACAGAACCTCCCTTGCTCTTGCATCAATCCAATCTTTTATCATAAAGCCCCCTTCCTTTGATCGCCGATCCAGCTCCTGTGGAAACATCAGCGCCTCCGGATCCCCTTACCTTGCTTAAGCCGGCTCCCGTCACCGCCACAGCCCGCCTGAAGATTGCTGGCGGGCTCGCCGTTGCTAGATGGAGAGAGGAGGGCGACTATTTTGGGGATCTCGTGGGTGCCGTTCGTTTCGGATGTCGCTGTCGACTGGCTCGTTTGGCATGGCCGTAACAGCCGTTTGGATTGAAGCTCCAACGATGGTTAGGATTTGATCGGAAGCTCGAACGACGCTCGGAAAGTTGGGTCAAGCCTGAGGAGCAGAGCTTCGATCGTCCACCTTTGATCGATCAGCGGCTGTCTGCAGAACATCCATCTTCATGAAAGCTCGATCTTATGCTCCATCCCGACACGACTCGGAAACGAGGCTTGGTGAAGGGCTCCATTCCAGCATTTACTTGCAGACAGCCGAGAACTCGACGATAGGTGAAAGGCTTCATTCCAACATTCCATGCAGAGCATAGCCCTCCTTCTAACGCCTTCACTGGAGCTTGAGAGATCTACAGCTCTTGTTGGAGGGATCGTCATATGCGATCTGGTGTTGGAGTCCGACCTAAGACAAGGCGCCTGACGGCTCGGCTCCGACGGTGGTCACATCGGCGAAATCAAGAAGCTTGATCGCTGATCCACGACGTGACTCAGCGAGGTTGAGATCGGCAACGGAGTTGAGATCCACGAAGATCACATCCCCGAGGCGGCGTTCTTCTCGTGAAGGGGGCGAAATCGGAGAGCTTGATGCCTCGGATCCATTGCTAGATCCCGACGCCCAGAAGGCTCCAGGAAGCTGAATTGGTCTCTTCCCGTACCAAGGCAGAGGAGGAGGCGCGAGGGGTCCATGACAGGGTGGAGCGTCCGGTTGTCGACGCCGATGATCAGAACCTTCTCAGAAGTGATCGGAGAGTGAATGTCATGTGTTTGCGGGAGCCCTTTTTTGGAAAGAACTCAGATCTCCTTTCCTTGGATCTCCTCGGGCAGGAAAATGAAACACAGAGATTTTTACTAAAGGAACGAACCATTGTCGACGTGGTTGATTCGTGGATGTTGACTCGTTCCCACAAACGGCGCCAGATGTTTACGCGTGTTTTTTCCACCCGTAAATCGATAGTATGGACGGTACGGGGTCAACGCGGTCAAAGGGGACACGCGGGACCCCCGTGTTGTCGTGGTAGCCACGTGAGACGGAGATGACCCGGGTGGTCGGGCGATGGCGCGTTCGCTTGATCGAGAAGGCGCGGTTCCGTTCTCCAGCGGGCCGAGGGGTAGCCTCGGCGGGACGACAACTTCCGTGATCGGTTGAAGGCGGGGTCGCTCGGTGAGGGGACGCGCGGATCTTCGCGTCGGCTAGCCGAGGGGTGGCCTCGGCAGAGCGACTATCTTCTGGTGGTGGAGACGAACGGGCTCGGGGACGAGGGTGCTCGGCTCCGCATGTGATGACGCTGAGGGGCAGCCTCGGCGCCGCAGGATCTCCTGGCCTGAATGGACGAAGGAGCTCGTCAGCGGGGTCGGACCTTGGTTCCGACCGAATCCCCTCAGATGCCAAAGTCAGATCTAGTCTGAGGGATGCTCGGTGGGATCGGGCTCGGTTCACAGAGAAACCAAGCCCCGATCCTCGAGCCCAGCTATGGAGGAGAAATATGTAAAGGTGGAAGAAGGTGTAAGATGGAGTTTGTGATACATCCGTTGTAGATCGTGAAGATCCCCCTAAGGTGGTGATGTCGCCCTCCTCCTCATATAGGGGAGTCCCCTAGTAATGGGTCATGATGAGACATCATGGGCGTTATTGATGAGGGCGTGCTAATGGGGAATGTTGACCCTAATAATCGTCACGCTTTATGGAGAGATGAATGCCATGAAGGCGGTTGCCATGTTTGGCGAGCCATGATGGTTGGAGTGATGGCCATTTAAGTTGGACCATTATTGGTGAGAGTGATGGTACTTGGCGGTTGCCATATTTGGCAAATGCTTCCTTGATTTGGGCCCCGATTTCCTCCACTGTGGAAGTGGGCCTTCGTCATGGGTGGAGAAGCGCGGCCCGCCCGTGAGATCCTTGGGCCGAGGCCCCAAGGTCGTAATAGTCTGGTTGACTAGTCGTAGTTGACTTGGCTCTTCCGGGCCCGGCCAAAATAGTCCTATCAACAATCCCATTTACAAGTAAGTATATAAAATTATTACACCAGAGTTGATGGTTGTGGACTTAGTTTTGAAAGTAAAAAATTTGTCATCTTTCACACACAAAAATAATTAAATCAAGAAGAGAACTTTAACTAATCGACTATTAGTGGAAAAGATCTAAGGAGCCATAAATAGAACATTATCGTCATCAATCTTCATCACCACCTAAGCTTTTCCCAGTTATATTATATATAAACGAATTGACAAAGTTTTACGACCAACCATCCATTAAATATCAATCTTTTAATTACTTGGTGCCAGCTTGGTAATGAAAAGGAATATGTGCAGAGAATGAGCTCGCCATAATCCCAAAGGTTACACTAAGGCAAACACGTAATAACGACAACAAAGAGGTGGCAGCAAACAAGAAGAAAGGTGAGGAATCTGATACTCCTAAAAGGCATAATTTATCTCCAATGATGATGTTTAATATGCTGATTGCATTCTCTCGTTTTCAAATGAATATGAAAGCTAACCGAAGTATTCAAGATTGATAGTTGTTTACGGGTGTTTTCTCACCACAGCTCGTTGACCGTCGGCTGTTGGGTCAACGTGGTCAAGGGGCCGACTTGGGGGTCCCTTGGGTTCGCCGAGCCCGCATGTTCTCGGCGCTGGAGAGCTGAGGGGAAGTCTCGGCTCGGTGGGTCGCGCTCGGTCTCGGCTGGATCGCGCTCGGCCTCGGTCGGATCCGCGTCGAGGGGTTGCCTCGACGCCTTGCAAGTGGGATGATGCCTGAGCAGCCGTCCACCTGACGACTGCGATGGGGTTGACCGGCCGACGCTGAGGGCTAGCCTCGGCGCCTCGGATGTCTTCTTCCTGGACAGATGCGGAAACTCGTCAGGGAGGCCGGACCTAGGTTCCGGCCAAATCCCCTCCGATGCCTAAGTCAGATCAGGGTCTGAAAGGATACTCGGCGGGGGAGATCCGACTTATAAGGAAGCCGGAGCGTCAACCCAGGCGGCGCGAGTAAAGGGGGCGGGAGGAAATGGAGTGACGAAAGCCTAGGTCGTTGATGGAGTACCTCTCTGTTGATTACCTAAGTTTCGATACAGTTTCTCCGTCGTCCTGGCCTTCCCCTTATAGGGTCTTTTTTGATTGCCCCACGTCCTGCCTCCTCTCACGTCCCCACGATCTGCCTCCGCCTCCTCATGCTCGCGCGTCGTGGAGGGGTGGTCCATTAACGGGTCCGTTAATGGCCATCATGGGATCGCGAATTCAGAGGGGCGATTAATCCAGCCGAATGGGGGCCAGTCGGGTGTCCCGAGGCGAGGTGGCTGGGCCTTCAGCCCCGTTCGTGGGCCCCCTTCGGGCGGGCCCGTCTTCTCTAGTGGGCTTCTCCTTTGAGGTCGGGCCGTGGGCCGTTGTACTTCGGGCCTGTTGATATTAGTCGTAACAATTGCCCCCATCGCCCGGACCGTTCGGCTCCCATCGGTTCGGTTCGGGTGATGTGACTCTTTCATGATCCGACGGGTGCGTCAGTCGAGGTTTCGCTATTAAATGAATGTCATTATTAACGCTCCGTTTAAACTTCCGTTGGTGCGGTTTTCGAAGCGTCGCCGCCGTTTTGATGTCGCCACGCGCTCTCCCTTGACGGTTCAGATCCCACCATCGATCCTCTATATATATGTTCCAATCCCTCGGACTTCAACTCTTTCGCGCTCATTCCTTCTTGATCTCTGTTCTGCCAGCTTCTTCTTCCCGACATTTGTCTTCTTTCCAGCTCTTATCAAGGTAATTCTTCCACTCTTTAACTCGGGCCATGGCCATGCTTAGAATAGGTGATATACGCCCTGGCGGACCGGCGCCTGGTCCCGATCGCGCCTGTCCCTCGGGGCTCGAAGCTCCTTTGCCGTCCCCGGGGGTCCCGGATAAAGGGAAAGGAAAGCTTTTTCCGGATCCCGTTGGGGACGATGTGGCCTTGTCTTCCGAGCGATTAGGCATCCCTCCATCGATCCTCCGGTCATCATCCATGGCCCCTTTCTTAGTCACTAGGGAAATACGAGAGATGTACTTATGTCATCCCTATGATGTCCGGATTCCCTTTGGAGACGAGCGGATCTGCTTCCCGCGAAGTAACGAGGTCGGCGTCTACGTCGAGATGTTCCATCAGGGGCTCCGCTTCCCCCTCCACCCTTTTATTATTCAATTCACGGACTCCTTGAAAGTCGCCCTATGCCAGCTGACGCCATCCTCTGTTGCGGTGCTAACCGGGTTAATTACGCTTTGTATCACTCACGGCCTGGAGCCGTCTCTCCCCCTCCTCTTTTACTTTTACCGGATCCAGTCGGTCGGCCTCTGATCTTGGCTGTACCTCCGAGCCCGTGTTAGGCGAGTGTGCCTGCTCGGTCTGCCCCCTTGGTTGGGGAACTGGGACTCTAGCTTTGTCTTTGTTGTCTTTCCCCAGGCCTCGGTGATCTTGAAAGGTTGGGGGAGTTTGCAACAAACCGACAGGGCAGCAACCTTATCCGAGGCCGAGCGGGCCGCGACCCGCCTCCTATCGTCACTTTCTCTTGAGGAGAGGTCGGTCTGGCATTTACTGGATGACCTGCTTCTTAAGTGCACTCTGTGGTCCCCCGGTTAGTTGTCTCCCTTCCTTCCGTTTAACCTCTGGCACACCCTGATTTCGCTTCCTCTCGCAGGAATGGCTGGCCGTGAATTCACCCATGATGTCGATGAGCTTATTCGGCTGGGATCTCGCCGGGGCCGTGGGAGCTCTTCCGGGCGGGCGCCTCGCCACTCTGTGGATGAGGAGTTGCGCCGGTCCGAGCCACCTTTGGGGAGGATTGAGGCCAAGTCTCTCCCATGGGTCGCCTCGGGTCCCCCCGGAGGAGAAGTCACTAGGGCCGACCCCCTCCCTGTTGAGGGTTCCGGATCGGCTCCTCGGCCGTCCGCAGGTGGGAGTCGCAAACTCTCTCCCCCAGCTACCGTCGACCCCAATGGGAAGAAGTCGCGGAAGAAAGGCGGGCGCGTCGCTTCTCCGGCTCCTGTCGTCGCGCCGACAGATCCCGGCAAGGCGATCGCGCCGGCCATCGCGGCCGACCCTGCTGCCCATGCTGTCGACATTCCCTCGGCCACCCCTTCGGTCTCGGGGGCTGTCTGCGTCCTGCCAAGCGCCTCAGCAGGCCTTGCCGATCCCCCCGGGGGTTCGGTGCCCCTTGATGTGGCCTTGGCGAGCCGGCCGGCGGTAGACTCCGTCCCTCTGGGGGACCGTTTCCTCTTGGAGTTGCCCCCCGTGAACATACTGTCGGATTCTCTGGTCGATCACCTTCAACAGGTTCGAATTCCTGCCCTTTT
>JAULAV010002234.1:0-31206 GCA_030789695.1 Scilla litardierei
GAGATGCATCTTCATTTGGTCCTACCCATTTGGTAGGGAACGTATGACTGCTTGGATTTGTTGCTCATCAGTGAGCACATGACCCGCATCCTTTAACTCTGAGATAAGATTCGCCATATGTCGCAGATGTTTCCCCATGGAATGATCTGGACGTTTCTTGTATGAATCAAATCTTATAGTTAAGGCACGAAGTTTGGACACCGATGTGCCACCAAACTTCTCCTCTAGCTTTGACCATATGTCCATGGCTAGGTCATGCTCTCGGAAGATGCGCATTATGTCATCGGCCATACTGCTCAATAACGTAATGCGAGCTATCTTATTCTTCCGAGACCAAGCATCAAAAGCTTCCTTGTCTCGTCTGTATTGGGCCGTAGTGCCCAACTCGGGTTCAATCATTACGTTCTTTAGAGTTTCGAGCACTTCTTGCTCCTCTAGAACGTGTTGTATCTTGATGGACCAAAGTTTGTAATTATTGCCGTTGAGTTTTTCACCTCTGTTTAACTTAGCGATGATATTCTTTGAAGCGGAAGACATTTTACTTTTAAAATGCTGCAAAAAGACACAAAACCGAAGGTTTGATCAAAAACATTGCATTAAAAATTCTTAAAATACAATTCCCACTTGAAATGATAATAGAATATCCCATTTGGATAGTTCTAATTTCAACTCCCACTTGGAATGATATTTATAATTTGATAAGTTACTTTCGAAAAATATTGAAGATGTTGTTATAGAATCGGAAAGGTTTCTACGATTCCAATCACCATCTAGAACAATCCTTCAATATTTCCCCCTCACTTATCAAACGATAGTACTCTTATAGTACTTCGCAGCGGAAAAGCGTTTTTGAAAACGTATTTTTCAAAACGTATGAAAACGTATTTTTCAAAAATGTATATTTCAATCCAGTACCCTTATGATACTAGCGAAATATTCGGCACTTCTTGGCCATTTGCCGGGGTTGTTCCGTATCAGTGCCAAGGTCGGATCCCCCTTGAGGGGATTTTTCTGCAAGCCATTGTCGCCGGCTCCCGTATGGATCCAGGCGCTTCCCCCGTATAGGAGAATTTTGCCGCAGACAACTGTCGTTGGCCCCGTATGGGCTAGTCGGCATGTTTATGTTACATCGACCAAGGCCTCTCGCCGAATTGGTCGACCAAAAATCCCAGATTGGTCGACCAATACCGACCAAGGATCTGGCACCCCCCTGGCCAGGGCCTCTGCCTTGGCCGAGGCTGACCAAGGGCCGGCCAGGGCCTCTGCCCTGGCCGAGGCCGGCCAGGGCCGGCCAGGGCGCCGGCCCTGGCCTCTGCCAGGGCCGGTCAGGCTGGCCGGCCTGGCCCTGGCCTCTGCCAGGGCCGGCCGGCCCTGGCAGAGGCCAGGGCGCTGGCCCTGGCCCCTGCCAGGGTCGACCTAGCCGGCCTCTGGCGCTGGCCGAGGCCGGCCAGGGCCTCCTGGCTCTGGCCCTGGCCTCGGCCAGGCCTGGCCCTGGCCTCGGCCAGGGCCCCTTGGCCCTGGCCGTGGCCGGCCAATGCAGTGGCCGGACATGGAATTTTTTTCAGTTGTAGTTAATTTTTTTTAATACTGTCATTTTTTTATGATTGGCTAGTTTTCGTGCTATCATGGCATCCTCTTCATTGCTACCATGAAACTTTGTTGATTGCATCAATATCAACCTGAACTCTTCTCTTATCCTGATGGGCATTACTCCTTTCATCGTAATGTAATTTTCAATTAACCTTTCAATTTATTTATGAATTTTTTTGATAGGATGGAAAATGGCGTTGCATGCCCTCATGATATTGATCGCCCTGCATCACCATTGGATAGTTTGGTTGTGCCAAATGTTGAGGACCATCTAAAACCGCAAATTGGAATGTGTTTTAACACAATTGAGGAAGCTGAATTTTTTTACAAGAATTATGGAAAGGCTGGAGGATTTAATGTCTGTAACAGTACAACAAATTACAACAAGAATATGGAGCTGGTTGGGAGGACTTTTGTATGTTCTAAAGAAGGAGATTCTAAAAATAAGTCATCAGAGATTAGGAGAAGTGGTACAATGAGAACAAATTGTAAAGCTTTGATTCGATTGAAATTAGAGAAAGAAAGAGACAAATGGGAAATCTACAAGTTTGTCGAAGAACATAATCATAGCGTTATTTCAACAAGCAGAACACATTTGTTGAGAGGAAATCATAAGGTAACAGACGTGAAGAAAAGATTGATTAATCAGTTCAAAGAGGTGAACATACCAATAAACAAACAGATGGCTTTCTTTGAAAATGTGAGTGGAGGTTTTAATAGAATTGGATGCACTGAAACTGATGTGAGAAATTATGAAAGAGATCTGCGTGAGGAGATGCGAGGGCATGATGCACAGATGATGATAGATTATTTCGAATGGCAACAAGAGATCAATCCTTCATTTTATTATGTTTATGAGGTTGATGATGAAGACCGATTAACTCGTTGCTTTTGGGTGGATGGCATTGCAAGAATGGACTATAAACATTTTGGAGATGTGGTTTCGTTTGATGCCACACATAATACCAATCAATTTGGGTTGATCTTTGTTCCATTTGTTGGCGTGAATCATCATATGCATTCGGTTTTCCTAGGATGTGGCTTCATTCCAAATGAAGAGGCAAATTCTTTCGTATGGTTGTTTAACAAATGGATCGAAGCGATGGGTCATCCTCCATTGGGCATGGTTATGGATCAAGACCTTGGCATATGCACGACAATTAAAAGAGTTCTTCCTCAAATCCGGCACAGATATTGTGTCTTGGCATATTATGGAGAAACTATCGGATAAGTTGGGTGCTTGGGCTTATAAAAAAGAATTTATGTCGCCTTTTAAAAAAATTGTTTGGGATAGTGTTACTACTAGTTCATTTGAAGCATAATGGGATGCAATTATTAAGGAATATAATTTGGAAAATAATGCATGGTTGAAGGATATGTTTCAAATCCATGAAAAATGGGTCCCTGTATATCATAAGCAACATTTCTGGGCCGGAATGTCTACTAGTCAAAGAAGTGAAGGAATGAATTCATTTCTTAAAAATCATGTATCAAGAAAAAATTCATTACATGATTTTGTTGTGATCTTTCAAAGGGTATTGGCAAGACAAAGGGAAAAAGAGCTTGTATAAGATCATCTCACAATAGAGAAGACGCCAAAATTGAAGACCCCATGGGTAATGAAGAAGCAAATGTCTGAAATCTATACGAGAAATATCTTTTCCATTTTTCAAAAAGAGATTCACCCTAGTTTGGTATATAACATTGAATTGGTAGAAGATGATGAAAACAAAACAATTTACCAAGCGAATTTTTGTGGTCAAATCAAAATGAGACATGTTACATATTTCAAGTCGACGAAAATGGTACGTTGTCCATGCCTCATGTTTGAATTTTACGGTATACCATCTAGGCATATATTGGCATATCTTAAATGTTCTAATTTTCTGGATTTACCGGAGCATTATATTTTAAAAAGATGGTGTCGGAATATCAAAAGAAGAGAAATTGTCCTTAGAGATGGACATGTTCTTGGAGATGAAACCACAATGAATTTTGCTTCCCGCTTCAGTGAACTAAATTGTCTTGCTAATGAAGTTGCCAATGAGGGAATATCTTCTAATGGTGCGTATGAGTTAGCTCGTAAAAGGATGATTGAGGCTATTAAAGAGCTACAATGCTTGAAAATCAAGGATGATGAAGAGAACGTGGAAGAAGTGGAGAGAAATGATAGGAGCAAGGAAATATCTCAAGTCATTGTTCATGAGCCAAGTCAAGAGAAAACAAAAGGAAGGCCTAGAGGAAATAGATTGAAGCCACTACGAGAGATACACAAAGGTCGACCGAGAAAATGTAAATCGTGTGGCAAGCAAGGACAAAATCATGATAGTAGAAATTGTCCTCTTAAGTTAACAAGGTGATGTATCATTTGTTAATTTTCTCTTTCTTTAACTTAATGTACAATGTTCTTAACTAATTTCTTTGTTTGTATTTTGTTTAGTGGTTCAACGACACAAGTTGATATTGATGAAGCATCTCAAGATTCAGAAAAATCTTTTGAGGATGGTAATGGCTTGTGCATATTAAATAACTTTAACATCGCATATTTAACCATATTGTCACTCTTTTTTGTGTGCTGAAGAGATTTCAATTTGTGCAGATGATATCATCTTTATTGCATAGAGTTTTATGGTTGAATCTGGAACAACATAAGCTTTTGCATTGCCAAAGAATGCTGATGAATGAAATCTGCTGTGTAAGGAATCATACGCCTTTCTATATCCGAAAGCCATGCATTTCGCTTGACTTTGACCCATTGCATAAGAGTTCAGAGATTTTTTTGTTGTGCAGTAAACTGGGTTGCACTGTATATATGAATCTGGAGACTCCTCACAATTTCAAAACTTCTGCGCACTGGAGTATGTGCACTTGTGCATTGGACGCTCCCCACAAAAATCTGAATGTATGTGCATTTTTGCTAATGTAGGCTTTATTCTTTGAAGGCTGCTTGAGGTAACAAATTAATTATGCCTAGCTATACACATGATTTCTTAATCTACATTTTATAGGATGTCATGTAATCTGTATAATAATGTTAATTTACGTGCATTATTATGTGAATTCAGATGAGTAGTTCATTTATTTCTTTAGTTGTATCATGCTTTAAAGGGGTGTGCGGCCTTTTATATAGCAAATTTCTCATTTTCACCTCATTGATGATTCGAATCAAATAGTCTGTGCGGTAGCTATCCTTTGCATCCTACTTCATTCTGAGGGAACACAAGCTGAACTGAGGGAACACAAGCGTAAACCTAGGATGACTATTTGGTTATGACCATATGGTTATGAATCCTCAGAAGGTATGACTATTTGTTTGGAAATTTTATTGCTAATAGTTATTTGGAATTTATTGAATTGCATATCAAATTCAATATGGTTGGTTACTGCCTTGTAATTGAGATGCTGAATTCCTACTAAATTTTGGTCCTTTTGTTTGTTTAGATGAATTTAAAATATTAATTTGGTTATTAAGGCATGAATTACTGGACTCATGTTTTGTGAGTAAGATAGATACGAATCTTAAATAGCAAATGTTGAGTCCACCAGTTATGCCAAACCAAGTAACAGTTTTCCATGAAGTCAGTCAACATAGACTTGCATGTATCAATGTTTCATACACAAACATATGCAAATGCATGCATGCATGCAAGGTATTTGAATTATTTCTAGCACTTATCAATGTTTCATACACAAACATATGCAAATGCATGCATACACAAACGTATCAATGCATGCATGCAATATGTACTACAATGCTGCCAAGTAATATTACTATTGTTTAAATTATTTCAAGTTCTGTTTCTATTTTTGCCTTTAGGTTTTGTCTCCGAACTGAGAGCATTTTGCTATCCCATCCCGATTGCTCACCAGTGTAGAATCAGAAGCTGGCATTGTAGAAAGACGTGAGAGGACTAGTTTCTGCGAGGAATGTCAGAGAAAGACGCGAGGAGTTGTAATTTGTGACCGAGAGAGGACTGATTTCTGCGTAAGTAGTTAAGGCTGTGGTCGAACTGTTTGATGAAATGCTGAAGAGTGGAGTGAAGCCGGATATATATTCAGTTTTAATGCACTGATTAAAGGGTAATCAAGGGAGAAATTAGCAATGCGCGTCTACATACATTATGCTACCAAAGAATCAGATTTTGGCAGGAAGAGTTTTCTGTAGAATCTTTGCATGATATGAATTATTGTTATAGATATAGCATTTTGTGCTTTTTTAATTCATGATATGTCTGGTCTTTTTTTATTTTAAAGACATTCCATTGAACCCTATTCATGAATGCACTTGAATTTGGGAAGCCTGTGCAGATTTGGTTCTCAAAATGTACAAATTAAAGACATGTATATACGTGGTACTCCTGTTTTTTGTGAATCAGTTATAACATGTGCATGTGAAGGAGATGGATGGTTTACTCTCTGATCGTTGTAGACATCCGTGTATTTTTAGTCTCTGTACCAGTTGTTGCATCTATGATCAATGTTATATGCTGGTGCTAACATTGGTTTCATCAATCTGATCAGTGTATTTCCTAGGATTTGAATAAGGACATGAAGACTTAATTTTATTTCCTTGGATGACAGACAAATGATTGCAATGAACATGCACTTCTTAAGATGACATACAGAATCTTGCATTGTATTTCCCCTTAGCTGGGATACAGCTCTATAACATAGAGATAATGCAATGCCTACACTACCATTGGAAGCCTGTAAATATCCCACATTCATCGTCTTCATTCTCAAAAAACGAGGGTGTCTTGAGGTTGGTTTCGTAGACACATTCTCATCTAAACAAAGTCAGCGCTGACCGAGCTTTTGATTCTTGTGCATTACTTGTGGGTTCTTCCGGTGATCCTGAGCTTCCTTAGGATTCACCTGGAAGTTGGTCAATATTTGATGTAGCTACATTTGCAAGTGCATCAGGTTAGCAACAAAGCCACCCAAAAAACGAAAGGCACAAGCCAAGCAACTAGTACACTGATATGAATGGGATGCTGCTGATGCCCGTGCAATTCTCGACCAACAAACATACTTCTTCAAACTATACAACTATCATTCAACAAACAGAGGCAACCTTCTAACCAAAACTCATTATTAATTACAAACATCGTCCTGACAAAGAAAGAGAGAACGTGGATTGAGAATTTAAAAAAAGAACACTAAAAACATTAAGAAATTAAAGAATAAAGGTCCAGTCGCCTTCAAAAATAAAGGTCCAGTTGCCTTCAAAAATTAAAGAAGAAACCCAAATCTGTCAATGGAATATAAACCAGAAATTTAAACATTGGATTCATCCTTATATGAACCCAATGCTAGCCTAAGCGAGAATGAATCAATCACCGCCGTGAAGCTTGGCCTCGTCTATGGAATCGGTTCACCTTGAGGACTGCTCATCACCAGATTCGGTTCTATATTGACGAATATCTCATGACAATTAATACGGGAAACCGAAACAGGAATCGGCGATCGCCGATCTGGATGCCGAACAGCATAATCAATGGCCAATTGCAGAAGCTTCACCATGCCATCTTCAACATTTTGCTGACTTAGCATTTCAATACCAAAAACGTCGGCAGTCCATTCCTCCCGAACCCATCGAACGAAGTGGGTGAAGTGACATGGTGAGAGGAAAAAATCCACGGCGAGGCGTAGATCTCTTGGTGGCGGAAGGAACGAGAGGCAAAGTGGGTGAAGCGGCATGTCGACGATCTGGCGGTGGCGGAGGAACAAGAGAGAAGAGGGAGAGAGATTGAGAAGCTGTGATGAGTTTCCACGGCATTTAAGTCACGTGAGATGAGAAATTGGGTCGTACTCGCAGAAACGAGAGAAGAATTGATGGCTGGGCCCCACTGCAGCTGCGAAAATCAGCCCAAGCCTTCGGATCTGAGTTTTTCCCATCGGACGGACGAGCTTCGATTTCGCACGGCACTGTAGCAACGCGAAATGTTCGCAGCCGAAAATTTCCATATATATATGTATGTATGTATGTATGTATGTATGTAAATATGTGTGTATATATATATATATATATATGTATATATATAATAGCAAAATGGGCATGTGCTATCAGCACATGTTCGGTTTTTCTGTGCTAACAGTACTTTGGTGACCAAAAAAATTTTAATTTTTTCCAATGTGTTTTACAACTTATTAACTACCGCCCCAACATTTTTCAAGTGAATCCAACACTGTTTGAAACCCATCCATGTATTTCAAAAAGCTTGGGAAGATTGGGCTAAAAGTTTCAAATTTCAGAGCGGTTATTTTGAAATAGATGGATGGAGGCTCAAAAAGTGTTGGATTCACATGAAATTTGGTGGAGAGGTAGCCAACAACTAGTAGAACACATTGCAAACAAATTTAAAAAATATCTTTTTTGGACCCCAAAATACTTTCAGCACAAGAAAGATTTCTTGCGCTGAGAGCACATGCCCATATTCACTCGCGCGCGCGTGTGTGTGTCAAGTGGCCAAGGAGGGGATTTCCTCCTTGGCCACAATCCTGGCCACCCACACCCCCATGTCGGGGTGTGGGGCCTACACCCACATGGGGGTGTGGGCGGCCAGGATTGTGGCCAAGGAGGAAACCCCTACTTGGCCACCTGACCCCCATTAATATGTGTGTGTGTCACATTTATGACACATATGACACATATGTGACACATATATATCCAACATGCAACTTTAGTTGTAAGAAACCATTAGTTGTAAAAATGACTCGAACTTTCTTAATTAATATCCATTTTCTAAAATGTCTCATTGTTTTCCTATACAAAATAACAGAAATTGTGTAGGGTTTTCTGTGGCCTTAGGGCCATAAATACGACGTCTCTAAGTCGGTCAGACGCAGTTATTAAAACAGCAGCGAAAAAATTAACTTAAAACAATTTGAAGTGTAGCACTAAAGAGAACACACTCTAACCAAGATCTCTACTATCCCCCAACCAACCCCTAAGGATAGATCCATCTAACAATTGCAATTTATAAACGCATGAATACTTAAACTACATACATTTCACTTCGTTTCTGCAGAATACGAAAATTCGTTTTGAGCAACATTTCTTTGGCCCGCGCCGCTTCTCCTGAGCTGAACCGCGTCCCGATCCGCACCTCGTCCCAAGCCAAACTGCTTCCAAACTGCACCGCTTCCCGAGGCAAGCAACACTCTTGTCACTGAGCCAACCAGGCACCGAAGAAGATTTCACCTTTAGTGGATCCTTCGTCAAGACTCCGGATCCGATCCGAGCTCCTTTGTGGCTTTGCTAGAACCCGAACAGGAGCAAGGAAGAAATTTAGGGAGAAAGAGACTATTTAATTTAAGCTCAGATTCGGGCTTGCTCACGTTTAATGGAGCTACACAGATCTGGAGCTTGGAACGAGTTTCAAGGAGGGGAGTAGGCCCCTATTTATATAGGCGGCTGACCCCTCCCCTTCACTCCATATCCGATGTGGGACTAAAAGATTTGGGAGAAAAATTAATTAAAGTTTGCCTTTCACAGAGACCAAACTTTGGTGAATTTTTCCTCCCTCACCATTGGGCTTTGCAAGTGATACAACCTATCAAATCAAAGAGGGCTGAATGGTGAACGCGTAGGTTCGAACGACACTCAATTCCGACTTCGTTTGACCCCTTAAACGAGTGTCCAAAGATAGCCCAAACTCGGTTTTTCGAAAAAAATGAGCCGTCACAAAAAAACAGCAAGCCAATGTTCGCAACCCTAGGCGTGGGGCCCACCGCGTGGGCCCCACACATCAGTGCGCATGCCCAGCAATAGCTGGCGCATGTACAGCACGCGGGCACGCACCCGTGTACATACGGGCGGGGCCCCGCCCACTCCATGCGGGCGGGCCCCGCCTGCTACAAGCAGGCGTGGGTGTGCGCCCGCCTTAGCAGGCACGTGCCAGCCCCTCTCACGGGTGCGCACGCGGGTCGGATGCCCGCTGAAGCGGGCCCGACCTACAATGCCCTATATGGGTCTTCTCACGCTGTTTTGGCTCTATTTTGTACGTTTGGAGTCCGTTTTTGATGCGGTTTGAACCTGCGTTTAGATCGGGACGATCCCCTCATCCAGTTAACCGTTTCAACGCATTTAAATATGTACATAAACATTTTACGACACGTTTAATTCTCCCTTTTACATCATATGCAAAATTTCCACATCCTTAAATTTCTAAACTTATATCGCAAACTCTTTACGACTTATAAAATCCATTTGCATCCAATACAAATGAACTGAGGGCATACATCCCCCAACATCTCCCACTTGCACTCAGTATCATATATCCCGAATGCAGGAGATTACTGCAAACTCTTTGCAGTTTTCTATCCCTTGCATCAAATGCATATTCTCCCTAATTTCTACCTATTACTCGACGAATATCTCACTCTGTATGAGACCCTACAGCCTGACCCTACTACAATTGGAGCTCGAAACCTCAGACGGCAGAGACCACGAGCAGTAGGTGTCGTCCCTGTTTCGGTATCATAATTATATGGTTAACTCATTGATATGAGTATTGTCGGGACCACCCTGACTGTGTCTATGATGAATACCGCAGTTATAGTCTTTTCGTTAAAACTATGCTGCTTAGTCAAGCCTAGCGTATGGTCAACCGTCAACATTGTAAATTTAGCCTGTAGGGATCAATACACTAGAGGGGGGTGAATAGTGTATATAAAACAATGTCGCAAATAAAATGTTAGCAATATTTGCAAAGATGACACAGAAATAAAAAGATAAGATCTGAAATTAAATCAATCGCAAACACAGAGATTTATCCTGGTTCGGATCCTTGTGATCCTACTCCAGTCCTCTACCCCGTAGAGATTTTCAATCCACTATAATCACTTGCCCCGCAAGCACGAACTTACAAAAATGGCGACACTCCCCGTGTCCCAAACTTTGTACAATCTCTAACAGAGATTCAAACCTGTAAAATAATGAAATAGAAAAACACCTATAGCCTTGTTATAAATTTCAGAGAATGAATTCAAGGATGGTGTTTTAGAAGAAGAACTTCAAGATGTAAAAGATATGTAATGAAGAGCAACACTTGAAGTTCTCTGGTTCATAAAAGAAGAGAGAGATCAATCGATTTCTTCTTGCAATTATGAACATAAACAACTTTCCAAAATGATGTTGAAAAATCCAAGTTCTTCCGTTCTTAAATGAAGAAGGAAATCTAATGATTTCTTCTTACAAATAAGAAAAGAACAACTAATGGCCTAAAGCTTTAGAAAAGAGAAGACTTGATTCCAACAAATAAGAGAGTAAAGAAGAGGAAAGTGTGTGAAAGAAACGAGAGGGTCTACCCCTTTATTTATAGTGTTTAGGGACGGTTGGGGACTGTAGTTAACGTTGGAAAACGGACAAGAACCGTTCCTGAAAATTTGGGATCAAAATGACTAGTTTTGAAATTGGTCGACCAAAAGGACAAATTGGTCGACCAAAATTTAGAGCGAGAATTTTGACCGTTGGAAGACATTTCTAGAATCTACACGGTTAGGGGAGTTTGCACATGCAATCCCATAACCAAATTCGAAGGTTTAAAATTGGTCGACCAAAATGAGGTTATTGGCTGCCAATTTTCAAAGTTGCGAATTTTCGAAATTGGAAAGTGTAGATCTCTGATGAATGGAACCTAGATGACTAAGATATATTATCACAAGGCTTTGTGACTCTAATAAAGTAAATTTTACATTGATTACATAAAGCCGTAGATAGGACTGCATCTGCAACTGAATGTGAGAAGCTTCTTTGCAGGAGATCCTTATCAAGTGATTATATATCCAAGTCGTGGATTAGGTGCCTTTGTCTTTCCAGCTTCATGAATGATACATCTGATTGAGTATGCATGAAGATATCTCATTTGTGTGGAACTCAACATTGACTTGTGTATCTGCATACGTAGAGTTAGTAACACCGAAATGTGTTTGTCATATCAAAACCATATGGGAATAGAAATATTGAATTATGAAATTCCAACATTCTCCCCCTTTTTGATGATGACAAACAAGAAATATATATATATAAGTAAAATTGAACATATCAGATATACTCCCCCTGAATATGTGGAGTTAGTGAATACTCCCCCTGAGTAGATGAAATATATTCTCCCCCTTTGGAATCCTCAAAAAGAGGCAAATTAGAGTTAGTCGGAAAATAAGCGAGAAAAAATTAGTAACGGTAAAAAAACCGTAAAAATAATGAACAAAAGTGGAACAATGGTGAAAAAGTGTAGGCCGGAATAAAGAGCTTACCATTAAAAATAATGAATGGGCAGGTCATGGAAAAAAATAATGAGTGGACATGCCACTGAAAATTGCAGACTAATTCAGGCCGAAAGTGGAAGGCTAGGAAAGATGTAGCCAAGTATGGTAGGTGTATAAGGAAAAAGAAATTTAAAACAGGTAGCATTAGTGGAAAAAAAAATTTGGGGAGGCCAAATAAGGGAGCATGCCATAAAAAATGAATTGCCAAAGCATTATATTTGTTTTTCTGTTTTTGTAAAAAAAATATGAAGAAGACCACAAAATAGAGGCCAAAATATGTAGGCTGAAATAGGCATATAGTAAGAGCAGGCCAAATTAAATAAGTCCTGTAATGAAGTATATGTTCAATGAGCCCAAGGAAAATGGGCTGGTGATGCAACATAGTAGAACCTAAAAAACAGAATAAAGAATCTTGAATACCAAGGTTAAAATGAACATTAGAAAACAAGTATACAAATTATCAGGATATAGCTAAAAAATGCAGATAGCAAGATGCAGGAAAAGAAAGTCACAAATAGTAGCAGAATGGGCAATTGAGACTGAAATTACCAAATGAACAACGCATAGGCTAATGAACAATACTTTTCCAAATTAACAGAAGTGCCAATGAAGGGAAGAACCAACAGCAGATATAGACTAAAGAACAAAATGAACAACAAAATGAAGTGAAGAACCAACAGCAGACATAGACTAAACAACATAACCATGGACATAAGAGTAACAGAGTGAAGAACAAGCAACAGAAAAAAAACTGAAACAGACATCCATATAGCGAAGTGACCAAAAACAGCCGAGGGGCGAAACAACAAACAGTAGATACACCATAGGAACCACAACAGAACAACAAAAAGAACCACATAACTACACCAACATAACAACTAGTGACAGAATATCCAACATAGCACATAGTCATACAAGAACTTAGGCTAAAGTACATACAACCCACAGAGCCAAGTACCCAAAATATCACATAGTTTGAAACATCAGAGATCCCAGAGACAACAGAACCAACAGAAACATAAAGGCCCCAAAGTGCCGAACAACAACCCAAGTAACTATCGTCAGAAATATCACCAAAGTGCCTATGGAACAGAGTATCCAGAAGAACCAAACCAACCAGCAAAGAACCAACAGACAACTGACCGGAAAACAGCGAGGAACAACAGCAAACAAGAGCCCTGGAAGACTATGGCCGAGAGGAGGAGCCAGGCCCGGAAGGAGACACATCGGACGAACGTCTAGCGACCCGAAAGTGGAGCGACTCAAAGTGGTTTGCCAAAGAGGCAACAACAGTAGTAAGGTCGTCCATCCGCCTGTTATGCTCCTGTATTGTAGCATCACCAGAACTCAAGTGGGTCTGAATGCCACGAAAACCATCGTGCATCTCACCCTGAATATCCTGAAATCCCCGAGTCACTGAATGACGCAACACACGAATTTCACCCAGAATAGCATCATGACCAGATGACGGAGTAATAGGAGTGGTATGAGAAGCCGCAGACTGAGAATACCGTTTCCGAACCGGAACACGGCCACGAGTGCGAGAAGAACCGGGAGTATGGGATGTGGCAGTGGGTCGGGAAGTAGGAGTGGGACGAGATCGCGGAGAACGAGTACGAGTGCGTGGAGAGCGAGACATGGACCTAGTGACTGGACGGGAGGGAGTGGGTGAGGTGTCAGGGTCAGCGGCATCGGCATCGGTACCATCATCAGAGGCAGAAGTGTCAGATATGACCAATTGCATGTGAGTAAGTGTGGCAGAAGTAAAATCAACCGGATTGAAAATAGTGGCAGAGTTGGCGAATGGAATCTGAAATGCCTCGAAAATCCGAGTGATCAGTGATGGCAAAAAAATATGAGTCTTAACAGGCATGGCCAATGTGTCAAGTAAGACAGATCCCCAGCATACGGGAAGTTCACCCATTAAAGCATAGAGACAGCATGCTGTGTTGTTACTAACATAATTCAGAGAACCAATCTTAGGGGCGAGATTGGTCAGAATAATCTTGACCATCATTCTAGAGGGCGGATGAAGAGTCGCAGCAGACCTCTTGGGACGAAAATCAGAAGACAGAAGCTGTTTAATCGAGGGGTCGTTGAGTGTGTCAGGGAGAGGCTGAACATTAGCAAGTGCAGAAGTGAAGAGAGCATAGGACCAGTAAGGCAGAAAAAGAAACCATTGACGATAGTGGAAATGGAGAGCATACTGGCCTGTTTGGAGGAATCCAGGTTTGCGTAGAACTCACGAACGAGGGCTGAAAAGTAGGGTGTGCGGTTCGTAGTGGACCAGAGACCAACTAGGCCGGCAGAATGGAGAGGGGCCAAGATCCGAGAGAAGCCGTGGTCACTGAAGTCAACGTGACGTTCAGGATGGAATGGGATGCGCTCCAGGAGGCGGAAATGCTGTGAAGCCGCCGGAGAACAGAAGTAGGCCGGTGCGGGGGTTGCAATGAAATCTTGAGGGGGCTGAGCCATCGGGAGTGAAGTCGAAGGAGGACCGAACGAGAGGCTTTCAAAGCCGTGCGCGGAAATAGCGACGAGGAGGGTGGATTTGGAGGTGGTCGCCGGCGAAGACGGGATCGGATCCTTCGAAAGCGATGATCGGGCGGCCTAGGAGAGTGGCAGAGGATCGATTGAGGGGAAGAGGCAGAGGATCGGCGATGGGCGGGCGGGTGGAGGGAAGCGCCGGCGAATTAATGGGTGGAGGCCGGCGATTTGAGGGAAGGACGGGGGAGATTTGGGAGAGGTCGGCGGGATGCTTTGGGAAGAAGGATGGGTGCGTTGGGAAAGAGAAATTATGGGTCAGAGATATTTTGTGGGGACTTATCATCCCTAGGCAAGAGTTAAATAAGAAAAGAAATCAGTTAAGAGAAGTTGTGAGAACTGACTGAATCCCAATCGGTAGTGTAGTTGAAGAAACGAATCCCACCAAAATTTGAAAATGAAAGGATGGGTTCAGTTGCTGAAACAAAAATGGTGGGAACGGATAACGAGAATAAGCGGGAAGACGAAGTAGTTACCGAAAAAAATTAAAAATAATAAAAAATTCGAAAATTGGCGACCAATATTGGTGAATTGGTCGACCAATTTTAAAAGTAGCCAGAAAAATTTGAAAATATTTGAGAAAAATTCTAAAAATAAAAATAAGAAAGTGTCATAAGTTCGATTCACTAATAATCCCTAAATTCCTACGAAGTTTAAGAAAAGTATCTTCTTTCAATGGTTTTGTTAAAATATCAGCTATCTGATGTTCAGTAGCTATAAATTTAAGAACTATATCTCCTTTCTGAACATGATCATCTAGAAAATGATGACGTACATCAATATGTTTTGTACGAGAATGATGCATAGGATTTTTAGAAAGATTAATAGCACTAGTATTATCACACATAATAGGGCAAGTAGAGCAATCAATACCATAGTCAGATATAGTTTGTTTCATCCATAAGATTTGAGCACAGGCTAAACCGGCGGCACTATATTCTGCCTCGGTTGTAGATAATGAAACAGAGTTTTGCTTTTTGCTAAACCAAGAAACTGAAGCATGACCTAAAAAGTGGCAAGTACCACTGGTACTTTTACGATCTGATTTGCAACCAGCAAAGTCTGCATCACTATAGGATAATAAATCAAATGTGCTTGACTTGGGATAAAATAAACCAAAATCAGAAGTGTGCTTAACATATCTAATAATCCTTTTTACGGCAGTTAAGTGTGAAACTTTAGGATCTGCCTGAAAACGTGCACATAAACATACTGAAAACATAATGTCTGGTCTACTAACAGTTAATTAGAGTAGAGAGCCAATCATACCTCTGTAAAGACGTTGATGAACACTCTTACCATTTAAGTCTTTGTTGAGAGATGTAGATGTACTCATTGGAGTACGTTTTTCTGCAGAACTTTCTAAACCAAAACGCTTGATGAGTTCTTTAGAGTACTTGCTTTGGTGAATGAAGATTCCTTCCTTCAATTGTTTGATTTGAAGACCGAGGAAGTAATTGAGTTCACCCATGTGACTCATCTCAAATTCTTTCTGCATAATCTTAGAAAAATCTTGACAAAGAGATTCATTAGTAGAACCAAAAAATAATATCATCAACGTATATTTGAATAATGATTATGTCAGATTTAATATTTTTAATAAAAAGAGTGGAATCTATTTTACCAATATTATAACCAGAATTTAAAAGATAGCTTTTAAGTCTTTCATAACAAGCACGAGGTGCTTGTTTGAGACCATAAAGAGCTTTCTTTAATTTGAAAACATGATTTTCAAAATTTTCATGATGAAAACCAGGAGGTTGTTCAACATAAACTTCCTCCTTAAGAAATCCATTTAAAAAAGCACTTTTAACATCCATTTGAAATAATTTAAAATCTTTAAAACATGCAAATGATAACAACATGCGAATGGACTCAAGACGAGCAACTGGTGCATAGGTTTCATCATAATCAATACCTTCTTCTTGATTATAACCTTTTGCAACCAATCGTGCCTTGTTTCTAATTACCTGACCAGATTCATCTAATTTATTTTTGAATACCCACTTAGTACCAATAATTGAATGATCTGTTGGTCTGGGAACTAATTCCCAAACATCATTTCGTTGAAATTGATTGAGTTCTTCCTGCATAGCGATAATCCATGAACTGTCTTCACATGCATCTTTGATGTTCTTCGGTTCAATGGATGAAAGGAAAGTACAATGCGCCATTTGTTCAATTTGACGACGAGTTCTAACTCCATATGTAATATCTCCAATGATTAATTCTGATGGATGATTTGGAACTTGTGCAAAAAGCCTTGGGAAGATCTGTATTATCTGAAATAGACTCAACAGAATGATTAGTAGCATCAATTTCATCAAGTTTGATACTATCTAAAGAATTAGATAAAGGTAATATATTTTATTCATCATCAACAATGGGAGACTTAGATGAGGGATTCTCATCAAATGTGACATGTAGTGATTCTTCAACTGTTGAAGTTCTTTTGTTATATACTCTGTAGGCTTTGTTACGTGTTGAGTATCCAACAAAAATACCTTCATCAGATTTAGAATCAAATTTATCAAGTGCATCTTTAGTATTAAGAATAAAACATTTACATCCAAACACTTTAAAATATGATACACGTGGAATGCGATCAAAGAATAATTCAAAACATGTTTTATTAAGCAATGGCCTTATGAGAATTTTATTCATAATGTAACATGCAGTTGCGACAGCTTCAGCCAAAAAATATTTCGGTAAATTACTATCACAAAGCATTGTTCTTGCACATTCTTGTAAAGTTCTATTTTTCCTTTCAACTACTCCATTTTGAGGAGGAGCACGAGGAAAAGAAAAATTGTGAGTAATGCCATTTTCATTACAAAACTTGGTAAACAATTCATTTTCAAATTCTCCTCCATGATCACTACGAATAGTGACAATGTTAGAGGATTTGATTTTTTGTATCTTTTTACAAAATATTGAAAATTCTTCAAACGCATCATTCTTGTTTTATAAGAATATAACCCAAGTATATCTTGAATAATCATCAACAATGACAAATGCATATCTACTTCTATTCAAAGAAGCTACTCTTGAAGGACCAAACAAATCTAAGTGTAAGAGTTCTAATGGTCTCTTTGTTCAGATAACATCCTTTGATCTAAAAGAGGATTTGTACATTTTTCCTTGTTGACAAGCATCACAGAAATGTTTGTGTTTGAAAGAAATAGTAGGCATTCCATTTACTAATTTGTGTTTTGAAATATGTGCTAGATTTTTGAAATTAGTGTGTCCAAAACGTTTATGCCATAAAAGTGTATCATCTAATGTAATCATTAAACAATGATTATTAGTGGTAACAGACATGCATAAGATATAAATGTTATTCTTACGCTTACCACGAAACAAAACAGATGACATATCAGAATCATAAATAATGCAATCATTTTGTTCAAAAACTATTTTGTAATTTTTATCGCATAACTGACTAATGGAAAGTAAATTATGTTTCAAACCATCAACCAGGTGAACATTCTCGATGATAGGCTGATTTGTATTGCAAACTGTTCCAGTGCCTATGATTTTGCCTTTCTTGTTGTCACCAAAGGTAACTGTGCCTCCATCTTTATATTTAATGTTTGAAAGCAAGTTGAAATTTCCTGTCATATGTTTTGAACATCCACTGTCCAAAATACATCTTTCTTTCCTAGGTACCTGAAAGATAAAACATTAAGCATTGGTACCCTTTGTTTTGAGGGTCATTGGGATTAGATTTTAGGAAGCCAAACCCAAGTGGAATTTGGCTTTCTAATGTAATTACTAGAATGAACAATAGAATGCATAAAATAAGAAATATAACTATTTCTATCATTTAAACATGAATCCTTAGGAACCCATATACTAATTGTAGTAGGTTTCCTAAGAGATGATTTTGAAATGTTAATAACATTTCTTTGTAAAGAAGAAGCAGGAATGTTTACTTTCTTTGTGTAAATAAATGTGTGATTCTTCTTTTGTGGTTTAATAAAAGTAGTTTTTCCACAAGAAGAAGAAGTGCTACAAGACTTGGGTGCATCCTTATGAGAATATCCCAGACCATGTCTATGATTTGCTGGATATTGTATTTTTAGCAAATCATCAAGATTAGTCTTTCCTTTATTAAATTATTAATATTGGAAGACATCTCGTCGTATTTCATCTTTAGTGATGAAATATTTTTATCCATTTCGGATATTTGAGTATGTAGTTCTAGATTCTTAGTTTTGAGAATATCATTCTCTTTACTAAGATTCAAATTTTGAGAAGATGTATTCTCAGTGTTTTTAGAAGAAGATAATTCTTGATATTTAATAAGGAGATCATCATTATTCTGTTTCAATGATTTATGTTGATTATTAAATTTTTTGAAATGAGAATAGAGATCTTTTAATGCATCAAGTAATTCTTCGTTATTAAAAGAACTTACCTCATCTTCATCTTCTTTTGCCTTAAAGCACATGTTAGCACTTTCATTTAGATCATCATCTTCATCATCTAAAGAATCATCCCATGTTGCTGCAAATGCCTTTTTCATTTTGTCAAACATCCTTTCTCTTCTGGATTGATCATTATTGGAAGTTTTGAACTTTGCTTTGAGAAGAGGACAGTCTTTCTTCATATGTCCTGGCTTATTACAATTAAAGCAAAGAGAAGAATCAGTATTCTTAGATTTAAAATTATTATACTTACCTTTCTGAAAGAATTTTCTGAAGTTTTTGGCAAAAAATGCCATATCATCATCTGAATCTTCATTATCTGATGTTGCATTGAAGGCAAGTACTTTCTTCTTTTGATCTGATTCTTCTTTCTCATCTTTTAGTGTAACTTCATGGGCCATTAAGTTACCAATAAGATTTTCTAAAGATAATGTGGAAAGATCATTGGCTTCCTCAATAGCGGTGATCTTTGGACGCCATACTAGGGTTAAAGCTTTAAGAATTTTGCGAACCTGTTCAAGAGAAGTGTAAGTTTTTCCAAGAGCATTCAAAGAATTTATAATATTAGTAAACCTGGTGTTCATTTCTCCAATTGTCTCTTGGTCCTTCATCTTGAACAACTCGAATTTGTGAACCAAAACGGAAATCTTAGTTTCCTTCACTTTACTGGTTCCTTCATGAGTTACCTTAAGTATATGCCAAATCTCCTTAGCACTTTTGGCCTGAGATACTCGATTAAACTCATGTTTATCCATAGCACAAAATAAAGCATTCATGGCCTTTGAGTTGTTGGTTTTTGCAGTTTTGTCATTGGTGGTCCAATCAGCAATAGGAGTAGTTGGCTTTTCGTATCCTGACTCTACGATGTCCCAAATCTCATAATTCATACTTTGGAGATGAATCTCCATTCGTATTTTACAATATGAGTAATTTGAACCATCAAATAGAGGAGGACGAGTTTGAGAGTGCCCTTCAGGATGCTGATTGTAGTTGTGTGGAACTGTGTTCATGTTTGAGGAACTTGCTGCCATCTTAACCTTGCTTTGATACCAAATGTAAATTTAGCCTGTAAGGATCAATACACTAGAGGGGGGGGGGGGTGAATAGTGTATATAAAAAATGTCGCAAATAAAATGTTAGTAATATTTGCAAAGATGGCACAGAAATAAAAAGACAAGTACTAAAATTAAATCAATCGCAAACACAGAAATTTATCCTGGCTCGGATCCTTGTGATCTTACTCCAGTCCTCTACCCCGTAGAGATTTTCAATCCACTATAATCACTTGCCCCGCAAGCACGAACTTACAAAAATGGCGACACTCCCTGTGTCCCAAACTTTGTACAATCTCTAACAGAGATTCAAACCTGTAAAATAATGAAATAGAAAAACACCTATAGCCTTGTTATAAATTTCAGAGAATGAATTCAAGGATGGTGTTTTAGAAGAAGAACTTCAAGATGTAAAAGATATGTAATGAAGAGCAACACTTGAAGTTCTCTGGTTCATAAAAGAAGAGTGAGATCAATCGATTTCTTCTTGCAATTATGAACACAAACAACTTTCCAAAATGATGTTGAAAAATCCAAGTTCTTCCATTCTTAAATGAAGAAGGAAATCTAATGATTTCTTCTTACAAATACGAAAAGAACAACTAATGGCCTAAAGCTTTAGAAAAGAGAAGACTTGATTCCAACAAATAAGAGAGTAAAGAAGAGGAAAGTGTGTGAAAGAAAAGAGAGGGTCTACCCCTTTATTTATAGTGTTTAGGGACGGTTGGGGACTGTAGTTTACGTTGGAAAACGGGCAAGAACCGTCCCTGAAAATTTGGGATCAAAACAGCTAGTTTTGAAATTGTCGACCAAAAGGACAAATTGGTCGACCAAAATTTAGAGAGCGAATTTTGACCGTTGGAAGACATTTCTAGAATCTACACGGTTAGAGGAGTTTGCACATGCAATCCCATAACCAAATTCGAAGGTTTAAAATTGGTCGACCAAAATGAGGTTATTGGCTGCCAATTTTCAAAGTTGCGAATTTTCGAAATTGGGAAGTGTAGATCTCTAAGGAATGGAACCTAGATGACTAAGATATATTATCACAAGGCTTTGTGACTCTAATAAATTAAATTTTACATTGATTACATAAAGCCGTAGATAGGACTGCATCTGCAACTGAATCTGAGAAGCTTCTTTGCAGGAGATCCTTATCAAGTGATTATATATCCAAGTCGTGCAGGAGATCCTTATTGTGCCTTTGTCTTTCCAGCTTCATGAATGATACATCTGATTGAGTATGCATGAAGATATCTCATTTGTGTGGAACTCAGCATTGACTTGTGTATCTGCATACATAGAGTTAGTAACACCGAAATGTGTTTGTCATATCAAAACCATATGGAAATAGAAATATGGAATTATGAAATTCCAACAAACATTACCAGCTCGATCTTGGTTAGTCTCCATCGATCTTTAGTCAAATAATGTTGGACTTCTTCCAACATACTCTGGCCAGATTTTTCACTAAAGATCGAACTAATACGGCGACACTAACTCCCATTGACCGGGAAAGATGAATCATATCTTAGTCATTACTCTCCTCGTATGCTTCAAATGTCACCCAACCAAAGATCTTTCAACGGGGCTTTCCCGAGGCTAGATCAGTGATCTAAGTGACACCGTTCACGCACAGATTCGTACAATGACCTCAAGTCAAAATATGAACAAACATAAATAAAATATGAACTAACACTTTGTGAGCGCATTTATGGAGATCGTCGCCAAATTCATATGAATATCAATAACGACGTCTCGAGACTTCTCAAAGCACGTGATCGTATGCCTAAAGCTTCGTTGAAGCTTATGGACCTTTTTAGAAGTCATGAAGATTCGATCGAAGCTATTGAAGACGGTATCGTCAAGTTTATTTTATAGTCTTTAAGCTTCTTTCGTAGAATGTTAAGCCTTGAGTAGGTCTTACGTTTTAATTCTTCATAACGCTCATATCTTAGCTCTAGGATCTTAGTAGAAGTCCATACAATTCTTCCCGAAGCTTCGCGCTTCGATTCGGGACTTCTTGTGCATGTTAGTTGGTTCAAGAAGAAGAACTGACCGACTAGATGGTGATCTAGTCGGTCAGCCAAGCTTCTTGGACCGACTAGTTTCTGTCAGTTAATTCTTAGCTCTTTACTGTTTACAGTTAGTCGGTCTAAGTTGACTCCCCGACCGACTAGTTTGTGAACTAGTCGGTCAGTGATGCTTCTGTGACCGACTAGTTGAGCTTTCCCTGAACATGCACATTTTCACTTGAGCTACTGTTTATCATTAGTCGGTCTGTGCTCATTGATCGACCGACTAGTTGATGAACTAGTCGGTCAACTTTCCTTCTTGGACCGACTAGTTTAGTTTACTGTACATGCCAAATTTTTCATCATACTTACTGTTTATAGTTAGTCGGTCTATGTTCATTTGGTGACCGACTAGTTGGTGAATTAGTCGGTCAACATTTGTTCTTGGACCGACTAAGTCTAATTCTTCTCAGACTTCAGTTTTATCTGTTAGTCGGTCCACGTTGAGTAACCGACCGACTAGTTGTGAAACTAGTCGGTCAGCTACTCTTCTTAGACCGACTAGTTCCTTAGTCTGTACTTTGATCTTTTCTCAGTTTACTCATTAGTCGGTTTACGTTCAGTGACCGACCGACTAGTTGATAAACTAGTCGGTCGGTGATTGTTCTTTGACCGACTAGTTGGGATCAGAAAAGAGCCGTTGGAGCCCTAATTGAAACGTTTTTCTCTCTCTCTCTCTCTCTTCATTCCTATAAATACTTGTTGGGCTGCATTCATTGCTGCCAAGGCTGATATTAATGCAAGTTTAGAGATTCAAGAGAAATCAATCCAAGCTCATTCAAAGCTCATTCCCTCCATTCATTAATCTCTCCTAACTCTTACTTCCAAAGAGAGATTCATTGAGTGTGAAGCCTTCCAAGCCAAGTGCTTGATTCTAGGTCACCAACATCCCCAAAGCTCTCCATCGCTGTTCTACATCTTGGAGCTAGGGTTTGGTGCCACTTCTTCCTCAAAATCATCCTTGCCCTAATTCGTAAGCAATACTCAAGGCATAGGTATTTTGTTCGGTAAGAAGTTTCTTTATTTCATTTCATATTTGATTTGTAAGTTTCACTCTCGGTTGTGAGAGTGTGGTTGTGATCCCGGGTTGTGGGAGTCACAAATTACATTTTGTATGATTTGACTTGTGGAGGTTTTTCACAAGTATTTCATAGTGGAAATCTTGAGTTAGGGTTTCTAACTCAAGTATCCGGAGGGGATCCGGGTGGTTGGGACGTAGGATCACCGGGAACAAGTCGGGGAGACTTGGGTGGATCCGAACCCAGTAACATCTCTTGTTAGCGTTGTTAATTTTGTGTTGTCATTTCAATTTAAGCTTCCGCAAATTGAATTGGTAGTTGTTTGCATTTAATTTGGAATTATACTCCTTATTATTTTAAAGTACTATTCACCCCCCCCCTCTAGTACTTGTGCAGTAGCTGGTAGGGCATTACATTTGGTATCAGAGCCAGATACACAGCTATGTCTGCCAACGACAACAAGACCGTGCGTCCACCTTCCAACTATGACACCTTCAGGAACCGTGAAGGAGCATCTTCGGTGATGGAGGGACATTCCTCTACGAGGCCTCCATTTTTCAACGGTACCAACTACGGGTACTGGAAATGCCGGATGGAAACCTTCTTCCGGAGTGCATCTTTATGGAGGACTACAATGAAGGAGTACATCGAGCCCGAAGAAGAAGACTTCGAGAAATGGACAACCGCGGGGGTCGCCGCGGAGGTAAGCAATGCCAAGGCAATGAACGCCTTGCAATGCGCATTGGAGCCCGAGGACTTCAATAAGATATGCACATGTAAGAGTGCATATCAAATTTGGAACTCCCTCCTCATACTTCATGAAGGGACGAGTCGGGTAAGAGACTCTAAACTCGTAGTTGTAAACAAAGACTACGAAATATTTCATATGCAACAGGGCGATAAGATGAAGGAGTATTACGCTCGCTTCGTCGACATCATAAACGAGTTAGAGGCTCTTGGCAAATCCTACACCCAAAAGGAGAAGTGTTCGAAGCTTATCGAAGGACTTCCTTCTTCTTGGGAAAAGCGTACCTTCGCCATCGAGGAAGGTAATGACATGAACAAGTACACCGTAGTTCAACTAATGGGTACTTTAATGTCATACGAGGTACGCAAGGATAGCAAGCTCAAATTGCAGGAAAAGATGAAGTCCTACCTAAAGCAAGACGAGCCAAAGAAGAAGGCCATTGCTTTCAAGGCCGCTCCATCCACATCCACATCAACCGATGATGAAGACTTGGAAAACGAGTTGGACTTGGAGTCCATGGTGAAGGATCCTGTCAAAACAAAGTTAGGATCGATAATTAAAGTGGAGACTTACGCTTGCGTATGCGGAACGATAGTCTCGGAACTTTGCCTTCGGATTCGCCACGACGGATCGAGTCTTCTCACGAACGGAGTAAGGCTACTAATCCACAATCTAAATCTCTATTTTAGATTAAGAACTTGGAAGGAGGGAGAGGAAATATTTCTGCAGAGCTTCGCTATGAAGAAGATGCATGCATGAATTTCATGCAAATGTGTTAGGAAAATGGCTACCCTTGGGTCTTATTTATAGCCCCCAAGGTAGTTATTTTAGGGTAAGTTGTTCCTTTGGAACAACTTAATTAAGGTGTACCATGATACATGGCACAATATAAGCTTAAGTTGTACCATATGCATGGTACAACATAAGCTTAAGATGTTCCCCCTTTATTAGCCATATGTCGCATGCACTTATGCATATATAATGCGACTTTCCCGCTCATACAGAGATCCTCTCCGCAAGGGAACAGATTCCCTTTGCACATGACTTCGTGTGCGCGACGTTCGAGGTCCGTAATCCCTCGTACATCCCCCACAAGGGTGTACAAACGTCTTCCATATCCAACATCTCCCACTCACACTTGAGGGGATTGTAAGAGAACGTCTTTCCCTTAGTTCTTTCATCTATCATACCGAGAAATAGACCGTGCGACCGTCATGCGCGTAGAGTCTGTTGTTGTGCACTTGTTAGAGATACACAACGACCTCGAAGGTGCAAAGTTGAGTAGTTCAACGCATGCTTTACCCTAGATTATTTCTTCGCATTTCTTATACTTTATATTCAACAATTGAATCCCATCTGGATTACAATTGGCTGGCCAGCTTTGAATCATTAAAGTCCAAATGCGAATATGAAATCAATCTTCCTCTTCTTGCGAACCTTCTGATCTTGACTTGATTCGCTTTTCTAACGTGCCCCGCCGAGCCGAATTACCATAGCCCATTAGCAACACGCTAAGATAGCGATCATCTCGTCAAATCTAAAGGAACCAATTGGAGTCCTTGAGGGTAAGAGTTAAGACCCGTATGGCCTTTGAGTCTCACATAATAGCAAACACTATTGCTACTAACTCAGTGGTCGAAAATGCATACGTGGTATGAACACGTACTACAACATCACTCCTTTCCCAGGGAGAGTATGTCTTAATGATGTTGTACGGATGAAAAAAGATCAGACACCACAATGCCTATCTTTTTGAGTCCCCTTACTACTCGTGAAATATTCACGGACTCTCATCCTGCATAAGACAGACAGGATTAAAAAAATCCAATGAGATCTTTATATCCTTGTGATACAGATCTCAGATCTTTTGTAAGCATCCGTATGATGCAGATCTTTTATTCGACTATCTTGTTTAAGTCATGACTCTAAATCATTTGTCTAATGATTTTGACTTTAAACTAGTCTCATCTCTATCTTATCCATCTGATAAGATAAGGCGGTTGCTCATGTGAGAGAGCCAACCTTAATCTGTCCGACATACACACAAAAATAGCTGAGACTTAAACACAAATGTATATAAAATCATTTGTAAGAAACTTGTATGCAAATTAAATTTTGATCTTCTATAGACATGGAAAATATTACATGATACAGCTCAGCACCTACGCATTCCCATAGATGATAAGTGTTTGAAAAACACATCTCTGGGGATCGCCTTAGTAAGGGGATCCGCTATCATCTCATGCGTGGATATGTATCCTATGTCTACTTCCTTTCGTTTATCATAATCCTTCGCAAACTTGAATCGAATGTCAATGTGTTTGGTCTTACAATGAAATTTAGGATCTTTGACATAGGCAATCGAAGCTTGACTATCACTGTATATAGGAACAGTGCTCGAGTCAGAGGCATTCGTCAGCCTGTCTAAGAATTTCCTAAGCCAAACAGCTTCTTGGACCGCCATGCTGAATGCTACGAACTCGGCTTCCATGGTTGATAGAGCGATGCAGGTTTGTTTCTTGCTGCTCCAGGATATTGCACCATTCCCGAGTAAGAAAACAAAGCCCGAGGTAGATCTTCGCTCGTCGAGATCACCCGCCCAATCAGCATCGGTATAGCCTTCGAGTCTCAAGGTATTGCCTTGATAGCATAACGCATAGTCCGCAGTCCCTTTGAGGTATCTTAATATCCTCTTCACCGCTTTCCAGTGTGCCTGCCCTGGGTTGGATTGGTAACGGCTTACCATACCAACAGCATAGCAAATGTCGGGTCTAGTACACATCATGGCGTACATCAGACTCCCGACAGCACTGGAGTATGGAACTTTTTCCATAGCTTTCTTTTCTTTTGGATCTTTGGGACACATCTCCAAACATAGACCCTCGCCTTTGCTTATTGGAGTATCAATTGGCTTGCAGTCCTGCATATTAAACCGTTCTAAAACTTTCTTTATATACGTCTCTTGAGAGAGAGAAAGAAGTTTCTTGGAACGATTCCTTGAGATCTTAACCCCAAGGATATATGCAGCTTCACCCATGTCTTTCATCTCAAAGACGGATGAAAGCCAAGCTTTGATATCCAATATAAGACGCTTATCATTTCCGGCTATAAGTATGTCATCTACATAAAGAGACATAATTATATACTTGTTTTTAATCCTCTTAATATATACGCAATTGTCTTCGTCGAGCATGGAGAATCCATACGACAAAACAACTTCTTGAAAACGCATATACCACTGCCTTGAGGATTGTTTAAGACCATATATGGATTTACGAAGTTTACAAACCTTATGTTTGTTTTCTTCTTGTACGAACCCGTTTGGTTGTTCCATGTAGATCTCCTCATCTAGTTCTCCGTTAAGAAAGGCAGTCTTTACATCCATCTGATGTAATTCGAGGTCTAAACAAGCCACCATTGCCAGAATTAAGCGAATCGAGGTAAAACGCACGACAGGAGAGAAAGTCTCTTCGTAGTCTATTCCTTCCTGTTGCGTGAAACCTTTCGCAACAAGGCGAGCTTTATATTTCTCGATGGAGCCATCAGCCTTATGCTTGATTTTGAGAACCCACTTGTTCCCAATGGCTCTACGTCCCTTAGGTAAATTAACCAAGTCCCAGACTTGGTTTGTTTTCATGGATTGAAGTTCTTCTTCCATTGCCGCTATCCATTTATCTTTAGCAGGGCATGTGACGGCCTGTTTGAAATTTGCAGGTTCGTCATCATCTTGTAGTAATGTCATGAATGTTTGAGGAAATTCATCCTCAAATCTCAGAGGTGTTAGCCTCGTCCGATTACTACGTCTTGTTTGAGTTTGATTACTCCCACTTGGAATGACATCACTCCCACTTGGAATAACATCACTCCCACTCGGAATAGGATTGGTATCGTTCGTATCATTCATTTGTGAAGTTTGAAACGTATTTTCTTCTTCACCAAGAATTCTCCCACTCGAACGTTCCGATCCTTTTTGATCCCAAGTCTCAAACAAGGATAAGTCTTGACTTATCTCACCCTGTCTTGGAAACTCATTTTCCAAGAAGACAACATCCCTCGATTCGAATTCTATAAGACCTCCATTGTCCTCTTGACCGACGAAAACATATCCTTTGGAGTTTTCAGCGTATCGGATGAAGATACACTTCCTCCCACGTGGCCCAAGTTTGCCATATTTGTGAGAGGATAAATGTGCGTAAGATGCACAACCCCAAGGTTTTAGAATGCTTAAGTCTGGAGTTCTATTGTTCCACAACTCATAAGGAGTAGAACTTACCGACTTCGAGGGTACACGGTTTAAGATGAATGCCGCCGTTAATAATGCGTCACCCCAAAAGGTGATAGGCAAATTTGCCTGAGACATCATTGAACGGACCATTTCCATCAATGTCCTATTTCTTCTTTCCGCAACACCGTTTTGTTGCGGAGTGTAAGGCATAGTTACCTGATGTACTATGCCTTTTTCATCACAAAGTTCCTTAAAACTTATTGATTGATATTCACCGCCCCTATCGGTTCGCAAAACCTTAATCTTGCGATCTAATTGATTCTCCACTAAACTCATATAGTTTTTAAAGCAAGCCAAAGCTTCACTTTTGTGGGATATCAAATAGATATGTCCGAAACGGGTGAAGTCATCAATGAATGTGATGAAATAGGACTTCCCGTGTCTTGTCTTAACATTCATTGGACCGCAAATGTCCGAATGGATAAGCTGTAATGGAACTTCGGCCCTTGTGCCAGTTCCAAACGGCTTGCGACAAGTTTTCCCTACAAGACAATGTTCGCAAGTTGACATTTCAACTTTTGAAACATTAGATAGCAAGCCACTTTTGGCAAGTCTATCCATTCTAGTTGGTCCAATATGACCAAGTCTTGCATGCCAACAAATGATTTCAGACTCAGAGTTAGAAGCATTTGTTAAATGAAAACTTTCATTAATGGAAGAAGTAACATCATTCAATGTATTTAAAACAATTAATCCATTACAAACATTACCAGAACCAATCAAAGAATTATTACAAACAAGGTCAACATATTGTTTATAGAACCTCCACTCATAATCTAAAGACATTAACATGACCACGGAAACGATATTCCTTCTAATATCTGGAGCAAAGTGGACGTCGTGCAATAACAAAGTCCGGCCGTTGTCGAGAACTAGCTTGCATGTTCCGACGCCTTTGACTTCAACACGTGTGTTGTTGCCGACGTATATCCACTTTGTTCCTTGAGTTATCTTTCGATACTCTACGAAGAACCTTCTGTCCTTCGCTACGTGGTCTGTGGCCCCTGAATCAATCAACCAAAAATAGTTAGATTCAGCAAGAAACATGGAACTAGAAACACATATGTAACTAGTCCTACAAGTTACCTTATCACTTCCATCCGTACATGTACGGGCGAAGTGACCGTACTTGTTGCACTTAAAGCACTTGATCTTCTTCAAGTTTTTCTTCTTTGAGTGCACATTCTTTTGCCACTTTTTGTTCTTTGTCTTCTTTGAGGTCTCCGGTTCTTGCTTACGTTCGTTCACAAACCTTAAGCGTTTATTCTTCCGCTTATTTCCCCCATGTGAGGAACTAGCGGCCACGTGCACTTCTGCACTTGGTTTTGCGGCTTGAATCCGCTCTTCCTCGAGTTCGAGGTGTTTCGAAACATCGCTTAAAGTTTTAATGCACTCATTATGAGTGAGATGCATTTTCATGTTATCCCAGCTATCTGGGAGTGAACGAATGACCGCTTGGATCTGCTGTTCGTCAGACAGCGTAACACCCGCATCCTTTAATTCAGATATAAGATTCGCCATGTGGCGGAGATGCTTTTTCATAGAATGATCTCGCCGCATCTTGTACGAATCAAATTGAATATTCAAGGAGCGGAGTTTGGTAACCGAAGTTCCACCAAACTTTATCTCTAGCTCAGACCATATGTCTTTAGCTAGGTCGAATTCCCGAAATAGGCGCATTATGTCATTGTCCATCGCGGACAGTAACGTAATACGTGCTATTTTGTTCTTTCGAGTCCAAGTGTCATAAGCTTCCCGGTCCCTCTTGTGTTGGGCCGTATTGCCCAACTCAGGTTCTACCATTATGTTTTGGAGTGTTTCGAGCACATCTTGCTCCTCCAAAACATATTGGATTTTTATTGACCAAAGTTTATAATTGTCGCCGTTGAGCTTTTCACCTTTGTTAAGCTCTGCGACAATATTCTTAGAAGCGGTAGACATTTTCGATTCAAAAAACTGCAAAGAGAATGAAAAACACGATCAAAATTCCATGCATAAAGTTTCGATTCTTTAAACACTTGATAAGTTCCTTGGATGCGTTGAAATGTTACTCTAGAATCGAGAAGTTCACTACGTTCCCAACTACCATCTAGAAGTAACTTTCAAAGTATCCCTCTTACTTATCTTAAGTAAAAAGAAATCAGAAATAATACCCGTATGGTATTAGCAGCGGAAAATCACTTTGAAAAACTTATCTTTCAAAATAGAATAGGTGAGAATTAGCGCAAAGAATTTTAACGCAACAATTGCCAAGCCACGAGACCTGTTCTACACACCCATGGGTTAGATAACCATGGCCGGATCGTGGTAGGACTTGGAATTCTAAATTGCGCTATCCCGATTTAAGGACGGGACATAACCTATTTGAAAAAACATCTTTGTCAAAATTTGAAAGCACGTTGGCTAATCTCCGTAGAGTAGAGCACAACGTCACAAGTACATTGGCTAATCTCCGTAGAGTAGAGCACAATGACATGGCTAATCTCGCATGAAGTAGAGCACTATGGCTAATCTTCAAGGAGTAGAGCCCTAAAAACTTCATTAAAATGTTAGTCCCGTATGAACTAGTCGGCACTTTGGTTAGCCCCGTATGGGCTAATCGACACATTCGAGTTTGACCAATGCCCTTTGTCACCCCGTATGGGTCAGTAGGCAAATTTTCAGCCGACTCTGACCTTCTGCCAGATTGGTCGACCAAAATCACAAAATTGGTCGACCAATTTTCAAAAAAAAAAATTGAAAAAACAACTTCTTCCCGGCCAGGGCCTCTGCCCTGGCCGGGGCTTGGCCAAGGGCCGGCCAGGGCCTCTGCCCTGGCCGGCCAGGGGCCCTGGCCCCCTCGGCCAGGGCCTCTGCCCTGGCCGAGGCCGGCCAAGGCCGGCCAGGCCCTGGCCGAGGCCAGGGCGCCGGCCCTGGCCTCTGCCAGGGCCGGCCAGGCCCTGGCAGTGGCCAGGGCGCCGGCCCTGGCCTCTGCCAGGGCCGGCCAGGCCCTGGCAGTGGCCAGGGCGCCGGCCCTGGCCTCTGCCAGGGCCGGCAGGCCGGCCCTGGCCACTTCCAGGGCCGGCCTGGCCCTGGCAGTGGCCAGGGCGCCGGCCCTGGCCTCTGCCAGGGCCGGCCAGGCCCTGGCAGTGGCCAGGGCGCCGGCCCTGGCCACTGCCAGGGCCGGCCAGGCCGGCCAGGCCGGCCCTGGC